>JAPMOR010120826.1:514022-563100 GCA_026543865.1 Argiope aurantia | reverse complement strand
AAATTATTTAACTGTGGAGCAATTCGTTTTATTTAATTTTGATTTTTACGAGGAATCTTATAGCGTATTTCACAACTACTCATTTTAAGTGCGCATATGTTTTTAATTATTCATTATAAATTGAAGGCTAAAAAGAAGAAAATTAATGAAATAAAAAATTCTTCTTTTTGGTAAATAATAAAAGGATAATTTTTTTTAAATCTTAGAAAAATGCTCACTGTTTGATTAATGAATTTACTAAATCTTGTATAATATAATTTAATTTTTTTTCATTTGAATAATATTACTGTAAATTTATCAGTTAGTAAATGCATCTGTTTGTTATCGGTGGTTTAACAAAACAATACTTCTTATATAATGCCGTGGTAGGGAATGTGCAGCAGTCCATTCAAAGTGTTACACATATATAATGCTTTATTGGTTAATCAAAACTTTAATTATTTCATTATTTCAGAAAAGCCCTTAATTTAAGATATGAAAAAAATTTTAAAATCCTCCAAATCGTTGAGATACACTTAAAAAAAGACTTCCTATATTCCCTTAGTTAAAAAAATTATTAGAATTCAGATTTAAAACATATTCTCTTATATTATAAAAAAGTAGCATTTTAATTTTAACATTTTTCTGCATTTTAATTTTAATTTATGAGTTTTTATTCTAAATATAACGACATTGTCGTCTTTTTCTCAAATTCTCTAACAGTCGTATCATCTCGTATCGATGCAAAATTTAACTGAATGAATGAATAACCGATAATATAACTCTGAATATATTAAAATAATGTATTGTCATCGAGAAAATTTAAATGCATATATTTTAAAATTTAGACGTGCATTGAAAGTGAGTGAAAAAAATCATTAATAAATTTTATGTATACAGACATACTACCAATCAAGTTTAAGAAAGAAAATGATTTCAATACATGTTTAATAACACTTAGAAATATACGTAATTTATTTGTCCCTAAATTTCTATAGAAGAATATTAGAATTGAGATATTAAATTAAAAATTTTGAAGTTACTTTTCTCGAAAAAGCATTAAAACAAGTTATTCTTAAATTCGATCATTAAAAAAGCTACTGCTATGAAATATCATTTAGTATTCTTCGAAACTCAAACCTATAAAGTTTACATGAAAAATAGATCTTCCTTAGATTAATGTAAAATGCAAATATTTATCTCAAAAGGAGAGAATATCTCCTTTAAACAGATAGAGTTATTCCAAGATCAAAGGAAAATGTCAACAAAGATGAAAGAAGAGCAAAAATTCTTGAACTCTAGAGAAAAGGATTCTGAACTTATAGTTCACCAGGAAAGTAATGGAAGTAACTCAAATTTGCATTCTACGAGGAAATGTTTGTCCATATCGAAGCCTTTTCTGTTTCTTGGCGAAGTTTGATCCTTTTTATTATACGCGCTGACTGAAAAGGCTTATGCTAACAAAGTGAAGAAAACGTGGAATATGAAACTCTTTCAAATACTAATATGGAACATTTCTAAAGCCGATTTCATTATCATTTATTTTTATGGAATTATGCACACGAATAGGTAGATAAAAATCGCATTTAGTTTGAATATTTCGGGAAATATTTTCTAGTAAAGATAATTATTCAAACAAATATAATCTCCTAAATTCAATTTAACTGTCAGATATTTCCTTAGTTTTTATTATATTATTCATATTTTTGGAATATGTAGCATAGTAATGAAATTTGAATGTATACATTATGAACTTTTCCGGATAAATTCATGTTGAATTAAACTCTTTTTTTTTTTGGAAAAATGAATCAATATATTTATTTATTTATTTGTGAATAAATGAAACATAAATAGTTATTGATCTTGACTAGCTTTTTTGACTTCTTATATACTTGTGCATTAGCATATGAAATCGGTTTGGGATATGTCAGTTCAATTATGAGAATATATTTAAAATGATCTCATGACAAAATAATGAAATTTTGCGGCAGCATTTAACATGATTATGTTTTATAATTTGACTAATACTATAAATTTCTTATTACAAAAGTTTCTTTATACCCTATTGGACTTATAGGTATCAAATTTTTATCGAACGTTTACGTTCGATAACAATTGCACATTAAAAATTTGAGTGCACTCGATCAAATTAAATTAAAATTTAATTATATTTTAAATTTAAAATTGAAATTTCAATGATTTTCCTTGATAATTTCCTTAATTATCAACACACAATAACCGTTCTTAAAATTGAAAAAAAAAGTTTTATATTAATTTTAATAATATTTTATTTTTAATAATAATATTTAATTTTCGATTATAATTTTAATTATTTAATAGTAACTATTCATTTAGTAATACATAAATTGATGTTATTATTTAACTATTTATCACTATTTATTTATTTATGAATTATTTATCATAATTATTATTTTTTTAAATTTCTTATAATAATTGTAATAATATTTATTTATTTATTAATAAATTTCATTTCAGGACAAGTTTTTTCTCAAAGAATAATGCATTTTTATAAACTATTTTTAAAGATATTTTTCGTTACAATACTTTTCATTATTTTGGAAATTTTTATGCGCATTTATAATCTCACATTTGTAGCTATAAGCCTTTTTTTCCGAAGCACGCTGACACTGCTACAATTAAAAGAATAAGTTTTAAAAAATAATATATAGATAGATAAATAATACCTAAAGTATTATCGTGTTCTAATGTTTCGAACTATGGGCGCAAAATTCTTTCACGTGTTTTGAACCATTTTAATCACTTGATTCATTAATGAAATATTGATGAAATATTTAAAGTAATAAAAAAACACTTTGAGTTTTGTTTTCAGTGATTTATCTGATGTTTACACAGTGGACTTCATGTTTATTTTAGTAATATAGAGAAAATAGCACAGATTTTGCATATACAACTATAATTTCAATGCCTAAAATTTTATATACAACTATAAATTCAATGCCAAAGCTTCATACCGTTTCATTTATCTTACCTTCGATGGGTAATTCTAGATTATCCTATTCACATACATATGATTATATAGCAAACTCACAGTCAAATTTTCTATAAGTCTGAAAAAGTATCAACAATTTGGATGGTTACCAAATTTCATCTATTTATTTTCACTATTTGATGAATTGTTATGTTTGGATACACTTAGATGCATTTTAAGCTCAATTTCGTTTTATAGCAAAGACAATTTGTATCCAAAATTGCTCCATCAATTAAATGCGTCTAATCGATAATCTGACGGCATCGATTAATCAGTCTAATGATGCAGAACTATCGTTGACAAGACAACCTTTTTAAATTCATTTGTTTAGATTATTACATTTTTCAGTAACAGTAACTTCATCAATGAAAACTAAGTGATCTGCAAAATCCTCATTTTCAAAACGAATCTGCATATCGGCACAAAAATTCAAAGCGCTTTTGTTTTACAAAGTCGTTCAGATGTTGCAACACCTGCACTTCGCATGGAATCATTTTCAACCTCTTTCTCAAAATTCTGAAAAATCTGTACTTCGCGACTGGCCCTCTGTTAAATTAAACTGCTTAAACGGGGTTGAGTTGAATGACGCCTTCTTGAGATACAGTCAGTCGTCCAGGACTTATACCTTTGCACAAACAGTCCGTAGTTTTGAGTTTTTCATGCCTTTGATAGATAGATTTTTTTAATTGGAACTTCTTTTCCGAGTTGCGATCGAAAATGCCACTGAACAACAATTGCTGATTCCGTTTTGCTAAATTGAAGAAAACCAAATGTCTTCTCCGCTGCCGCCACCGCCATTTCGACTGACTAGGCTCATAACACACATGCTCCTGCCTATGTGATGTGGGCCGCGATGGCCTGGTGGTAAGGTCTCGGCTTCGGAACCGGAGGGTTTCAGGTTCGATACCCGATTCCACCGAAGAGCCGTCGTGTAAGGGGGTCTGTTGCACGTTAAATCCCTCCTGACTAAACGTCCTCCCCCTGGTGTGGTGTGGAGCGAGGAGTGCCACCTGAGGTGTCGTCCTCGTCATCTGGCCGCGGTTCAAAATTACGAGGTCCGTCCCAAAATAGCTCTAGTGTTGCTTCAAACGGGCTTTAATATAACTAAACTAACCTGCCTATGTGACATCCGTCAAGTGCAAGACACAAACTTTAAGAGTATATCTACCTTACGATTTGCCAAAGTGGTTTGTATCATTGACTGTTACTGATTTACAGCACCCAGAAAGTGTATACTTCTTTTTGAATCATCCTGTATTCTGAAATTCAGCCATCAATCTCTTTTAATCTTTTAAATATCATATGGACATAGTCAAACGAACGGACTTTCCATTGACGAATTCATCAAACTTTTCACACAGATCTGCAGTTACCTTGCAAAATTTACGCATTAAATAATTACGTTTTAAATTCTATTTGATGCCATTGTCCAGTTTACTTAGCAGAAATATTTCCTTAAATATGTTCATGGATTTAGAGAACATAATGTACAGAATCATGAAAATATAGAGGCTGATTTTCTTTGCGATTCCGATACTTAGAATATGAGAAAATTAAAATTTCAGATAAATATGAATTTTGGTAGTAGATTGATTTTTCCTGAAATGTTAACACGAAAAATCTATATCTATTACCGTACCAATTCTATTACAATAAATCCGGAAAGAACTGAAATTGATCTCACATTCAAGAATAATGATATGGTTGATAAGATAAAGCAAAAAAGTAAGAATAAGAAGAACTAAAAAGATGAATGAAACGAATATACTGAAAAGAATGCCAAGATGATATAAAGTGAAGATCGTATAAGATTATTAAATTTTTTGGTTAGTGAAAAATTCAATTACTACCCGAAGATGAAACAAAAAAATATTATAATTGATGAGTATGTTTTATTCTTATATTATCATTGGCTTAAAATCATATAATTTAGAAGAAATAACATTTCCGGACTCTTTTCTTTTCTTAATTCATGCCATAAGGAATTATTTGTTTTACGATAGCGAATAAAAATGACATGAATATAGTGTAGGTTCACATCATGCAAGTTTACTGTGGAAAAATGCATTACAATAAGTAAATTTTATAATAGTACTTTTAAATTTAACAGAGTAGATTTCAAAAAAGATAAAAAAGTCCTTAAAAAATTTCCAATGAATAAAATGAAGGGATATTTAAGTGCTGTTTGAACTAAAAAAGAAAGAAGGATATTATTTTATTGAAAAAATATATAATTTAAATAACTGCTTAAAAATGTTTTAATCAGTAAGTAAAAAGAAATCAAAAGTAACTTTTTAATTAAAACTCCGGATATCAAAACAATAACTGCAAAATGCAAAAATTGCAAAATTTCAACAAAAAAAAAGAATTAATTTTATTCATACAATTATTTTCATTCATATTTTTTAAAATTATACTTAATATCTTACTTTAATAAATTGTTATTATTCACAATATGAATGTTTAAGTAAACATCCCTGCAGAATCATCTGAGATTCACATATTACCTGAGATTTTATGTATATAATTTATAAAAAATTTTAATAAGTGTCCTGAAATTTCTTTTTTAAAATACATTGTATCTTAAATTTCTTTATGTTACTTCTTAAAATTTAATAAATGAATGCAATTTCATATTTTTTACTATATAAATCAAAGGTGGTTTATTTTTTGCTAAGTTATTTTTTGCAAGAAAGTTATTTTTTGCAAGTATATTAAAGCAAGATTAAAAAAAAAAATAATGAAATAGATAAAAGAAACAGAAAGACTTGAGTGAGATATTATTTTTAAATTATGCTTTCCAAAGTCTAGGGATGCATTGGTGTCCGTTTAGAGGGTTGTAAATTTTCATTTATAAATAATAATAATATTTATTCTTTATGGCATCTAAATAAATTTAAACATAGATTCCAGTTATTCTGGACTAAATTAACGAATCGTAATAATGTAGCTGCATTTAACAGATACGTGTTACGAATCTGCAATGTAGATTCGCAGCACAATTAGCTGCATGGTAGGAAAAATAGGTTTACGATCTATTGGATGCTGATCGGATGACAGATCAATGACCCCTGGGATTGGCGATAAATTTGACGACCATTTAGTGATTTGGCGACGAATTTAGCGGTTTTGGAGAAAAAATGATTGATGCTAGAATCTTCTGGATTTTTAGCGATTGAACCTATAGGAGGCGAGTTACGCTTAATTGTTCTAGAACCTTCTCTGCCCGGTTCCGAAAGCTATAAAAGTCCCGGAAGTCAAAGACGAAGTCAGTCGTATAATGAGTTAACGACGAATTAGTTGGATTAATTAAGCAAAGCGCTAGCTTTGAATAGAGCTCAAGCGGTTAATTACTCCAAGTCTTGGAGACAAGTTTTGAAGCAGTATTGAGTCGTATAGTAGTGAGTCTCCAGTTGGGTACAACTAAAGCGAGAAAACAATGCACAAAGGGTTGGGGAGACCCTAGTGTTCTCCCTTCCTGCTGTCTGACCATTTTGTATGCTATGGTTGTTGTGTACTACCGATTACTGTTTGTAAAGCCGCGGTTTGCTCTAACTGTACTGATGTGTATTGCTTGTGTACGTCTCAGCTTTGTTTTGTCTTCTGTGTATTCCTGCTAATAAAGGTCTTTATTTGTTATTGAGGCCTGTTAGACTGTTATACCATATACCCACTACAGCGAACCCGTTCTCGTTTTAATGGAATTTGAATTTCTGAAACATACGTTATTCAGTCGATAAACAGTAAGCAAAAGCTACTTTAAGAGAAATATTTACGGAAGCTGGAAAACGCTATTACGTGGAAAAAAAACTCTGAACGAAGAATATCTATAAAGCGAGCTAAAACTAACTAATAAAATTACAAGTACTGAGTGTGAGAAATTTATATGTTTGGAACAATCTAAGCATAGTTGCTCCAACTGCAACATTGCAATTAAGTGTATATGCAATTGATTTCTTGCTTTCTGCATCTAAATTTCAATTGTTATTTTATTTCCATATTGTTTCTGCTTCTTTGTATTACAAATGTAAATATCTCATTTCAAATATTGGCAATTTCATTTTAACACCACTCATCTAATTCCTTCGTCATTTTATATTGTTTGTGTTATATGGTTATATGGCTTCCATTCTTTATAATATTGTTGTGAAATTTCCGGGGTTCGTTTGAATAGTGGAAGTTATATGGTGTTGAGAACGCTCAATCAGCAGGCGGCAGTAGAAAAAGAAACAACGACGCTTATTTACACGAAGACACACAGGACAGCACAAAAACGACAACTATATACAGCATAGAAGACGATTATCTTCAGCCAAGACGTGTAGCATACAACAGCATACACAGCAGCATACAACAAGAATCTACTGCAGACAGTAGCGCACAGCTTAGTTCAGCACTAGCTTGACTCCGTCGCTGCTCTGCTAATCCCTGGAAGACCAGTTCTTCACCGTCGATTCCGACTACTCTTCTTCGACTACTCTTACTCTGGCAGCTGCAGCCCCTTTTATAGGTCTCAGGAGGCGGGGCTAGAAGCCTTTCAACCAATCAGGAACGTTCGAGGCCTATCTCAGTTCCTACTGGACGAATCGGAAAAAATTCTCGATGTTTCGGGTATAATCTATTTTGGCATCTAAGTCACCAAATTCGTCGCCAAATGGTCGCCAAGCTCTGGGACCTCCGACGCGACACCCGGACTCCATCTAATACCGATGACTTTAAAACAGTCTTTCTGATGATGGAACAAACTATGCTGGGAAGCCGAATTGCAGGTTTGTAACAATATAAAACTTGCATGAACTAATTTTATTTATTAACCTTTACACAATTACATCTTAATTTTAATAAAAAATCTCTTAGAAATTATATTTTATAATAGCTTTTATATGAAATTAGCCTCATTTGACGATCACCTTTTTCGCCTACATTATTGACTTTTTAGTCTGTAAATAATTAATGTAGAATGTATATTTTATTTTACTGAATTCACCTTGTTACTTAATAAACTGAAAATCATGAATCCAAATGAATCAGTTTACTGCAAATTAAAGTGTATATGTTAAGAAATAAAAGTGGAAATAAAAATCCTACTACGGAGTTAAAGATCGGCAAAAAAAAAAAAAAAACTACTGAATGTTTTGATAGATGAGTTTGAATCTCATCATAACGTGTAAAAGCATTGTATATCAAAACGAATTATACAATATTATTAAAATTAAAGGAAAACGCTATATGGAATTGAAACTGATTTCATCGAATATGCAATTTTTTTAAATCTTAAAAAAATACAAATGCATTTTTTGTAAGATAATTGTTTTGGAAGATATGAACATTAATTTCTATAGGCAAGTCACTAATTACCAATATAGTGACAGTAAAGTCTCATTTTCTATTTCATGCCCGCTGGAAAGATAAGAAATTCAAATAACTAAAAAAATCGAATTCTCCTTAAAAATTCATCTGCATATAATATTTTATAATTTTCAACATGAACTAACTTTAAATTTCATACCTCTCCATATATTAGGTTCTCACAAAAAGGGTGCTCAACCCCAACTATCCGTCCAGTAAATTAAATCTGTATGAGTACTACTTATCACTTCCCCTAAGCTATAAATGCGAATGGGAGGTTTGATCCAAGAGAACGCGACGATCTCAGATAATCTACGGCCGGCGATACCTTATTATGAAGGGAAGTGAAATGATACATAAACTCACGGTGCATTAATCAATATATATTCCCTAGAAGGTTATGCTTCAGCATGCAGAATATATCCTGTATCCTAGTCAGGCACCAAATCACAAAATAGGATACCCGTGGCCAATAACTGTAAACGTACGTTATGACACAATGGCAGGCGAGTCAATATCCGTATCTCGAGGCTTTCCGCCGGTGAGATATGACTCAATTGTAGTCTGGCATTGTGCTTTGGTCCACGGTTTGGAGCTCCTGCAGGCTTAATAAGGAGGAAAATGCGTTGGGAAAACCATGTCTCATTTGTTGGTGATTGGCTGGCTTTTTCTTTTCTTTTATTTAATTATCGCAGCAGATATCTGAACAGACAATTTCCGGATTAGTCGGGAATTAAATTTAATTTTGTATATTGTTATCATATGAATAAATGACAGTTTTTTAAACACTAAATCTCATTCGCAAGGTGAAAAATTACGAATGAGAGAAATGATTGAATTTACATATATTTATACTGTAATGCGTGTTCTGCATGATGCTATATCCTATATCCAAATATATTCTCTTTGCTTTTAAATATTTCTTCAGGCTATAATTACAAAAAAAAAGAAAAATAACTAACTTCATTTACAGTCATGTATTAAAACAACAAACCCTATCCAAAGAAAGAAAATAAAATGGCGGAATCAGGAAAAAATGTCAATTTGCCATTTCACAAACAGTTCTCCTAGCTGCACCCCTGTTCCAATGCTGATCCCTGCGGGACACATTTGATATGCGTCAAACCACGGTCTGGACTAAATTTATAAGGTTAGGATGTCACTTAGCATGCAGATACTAGCTTTGCCCTGAGCTTGTAACTGTCATATAACATATCCATTAACGTGAGGCCCTTTCCTCAGAATAAAGTGGAAGAGATTTTCAACCAGTTTTCTGGACGAAAGAAGAGTTCGCTGTTCCGAAAGCTAGAATAAAAGAATATGTACTTGACTGTCGTCTGAGAGGATGAAACTCGATAAAGTGAAATGAAAGATTTCAGTTCTTTTCTATCTCGATTCCGAAGGAGTTGGTATGATGGAATTAATGTGACTGCCAGGGAAAAAAATGTGTATTAGAAAAACTTATTGATTGAAATTAAAACAATTTATTAGATATACATGACGACAACAATTTAATTTCACAATTATAATTTATTGAATTATAGATCATTCTTTGAAATATTTTTTTAAATGCCACAAGTAGATGGTATTTACAAAATTATTTATGCTAAATCAAAATGGACAATATTTTACAAAAAATAAATATTACAAATTTATTTTAGTAATATTTTTTATTTTGTAAGCATTTATTAAAAACAATACAAAAATTGTAATTTTGAAATAAATTCAAATGCATTTAATTGAAAGCAAATGTATTCACTTACCTTTTGTTTTTATATGAGCATCTATTTTTATATTTTTTTGCATATTTTAGAATTATTGCAGACCGGGATAGCCTGGTTGGTAGGGCGTTGGATTCGTGTCTTTTATATTGCGAGTTCAAACCCTACCAGCGGAAGATTTTCCATGTGTGTGGTGGCTGGCGCAAGCATAAATCTGTCGTGGCCACAAAGTCCTCCATGTCGAGAGTAATACAGCTATGGGTGCTGTTTCAGGGGTGATCGTTCTCAGATTCAGGTCTAAATTACGATCTGTGGATGAAATACATGAATGAAATCTGTCCCTAAGAAGGGTCGTGGCGTGTATGTAGCTAAGTCGTACTCTTGGCACTTAACACCGCACCACACCTCCGTTTCTAAAGCTCATGTGGCCTGTTTCCAGTTTAGTATAGATGTAGGTGGACTTTATTAAAAAAAATACACAACAATTACTCTTGGCATTAGATGGCGGTACTGAAAAAACAAGAGACGTACCCTTGGCTTAAAATCACTGACTTCTAAAGTCAGTGGGCTTGTCCATGACAAGTGCAATCAGAAACAACAAGAATTATTGTGTTCTGAATTAAAAGCAATAATTCAAAATTTCAATTTCTTCTTTGGAATATTTTTTTCATGAGATTAAAATAATATTTCAGTCACTAGTAGACGGAAAATACAAAACAAAACCGGGTATATGAAAGGAGATATGATACAAAAAAATAACCTTAAAATGTATTAATTTATATGAATAATTTGTTAATCTGCTTGTCCTAGACTAACATGTTGGCCACAGGAGTTTAATCTGAGAACTAAAATTTTGATCTTGTTATTATTTGTGTATTAATATTTTAGAGTATTGTAAATATTTCTTTTAATGTTTTGATGATTTATTCTGTTATATTCCATAAAAATGCAAATGCCGAATTCCGCAAATTAAAGTAAGTTTTTTTGTTTACTTTTGTTATAAACTGTTTCGAATCAATACTTCTAATTCATTGATAAATTACGTTCTACAGTTCCTTAATTATCATCGCAGTGATAAAATGGTGAATTTCACTTTTTTTTTCTAATGTGAAATGACTAACGTTTTTTTAATGCAACCACCTCCTGCGTTGCATTAAAAAAACGCAGAATTGATTAATTAAGAATTGATTAACTGTTCGCTTATTATTGCAAATGTCAAAATAAAATTAGTAGAATGTTTAGTATTTTTGATATTTGGAGGTTCTTTCAAAAATTTATTTCGTAATGTTCGAAAATGGGGGAAAATGGGCTGCAGAAGACGATTCATCGCACATTAAGGAAATTCTAAGGAGGAGTTTTCAGATAAATTAAAAATTAGCAAAAGTGGTGCAACAATTGTGACTGCAAATCTATATCAAAATTTTCCTCATTGGGTGAATCATTGTTTTTCATCATTTTTTCAGAATGGAGGGAGATAAGAGATGAGGTGTTTACTGTAACCTTTCCAGGGATCATGAGTTTTTATAAAATTAAAATAGTCGTAATAGAATCAGTAATTGAGGCTGAGGGGCTGGTTCTTATATTTTGCATTTTTAATTTATAGATAGTTTAGATAGAAAATTATAGAATTCGTAACTAATAAGTGTAAGGAAATATATCAAAGCAATTAAGCGAATACAACTTGTGGATGAATAATTTTTAAAATGAATTCATTAAATTAAAGTCATTTAATTATCAACTGCGAAGAATACCTGCAAAGCGAAAAGTTAGATTTAATGTTTTACTTCCATGGGGTGCACGAAAAAAAAATGGCACTTTAAAATTTCTTGCAGCTTAGCATAAGAAAGTTTCTTTCGAAAACCTGAATCGAATGCAGTTCTTTCTTGAGAAATTTAATAACTAATAACAGGATTTGTTAAATTGTTCATACATTGTTAATACGACTTCTTTTTATAATTTTCTATATATAATTTTCCAAAACCCTTGTCGAAGTAAATGAAGTTATGATTTAAAATTTAGTTTTTATTAATCGAGATTTCAATTATCCTAAGTGTGATTGCGATTTCAATCAAGCTGGAAAATTGAATTCCTTCTGTAAATTAAATAATTTATCACTAAGACAGACATTTAAAGACAAAAACGGAACAAAACATAGAACTAAGGTAACTTACGATTAGAACTAAGGTAAATTTCTTGTGGAAATACCACCTTTTTACTTCCTCGTATACGTAGTTATACGTAGCAATCGTCGAAAAATTCGAACTCGAAATTTTGACATATTTCTAAGTTTTAGATATCCCTGAGTTCTAAAAACACATTTCTGGAGAAAGTCCGTCCGTTTGTCTATCTGTGACAAAGATAACTCAAAAACGCTTTGAGCTAGAGGGATGAAAACAATTTTGAATGGAATCTGCTTATAGGAAGTCTGCCTTTCCGGGTATTCGAGTACAAGTTAAAAAGATAATTACGAAAAGAAAAATGCTAGATAGATAAAATTCGGTACTCTGATTTGCCATCTCTAGCATAGACACCTGTCCAATTTTGAAACAAATCCAACAAGGGGTTGGCTGTCTATCTCTCTGTACTTTCAGAAATAAGAAAACGCGATAAGTCAAAGACGCAGTGACTTAATTATATCAAATTTGGAATGGGATTTTGTGACTACTTGCGACTACAGTGCAGTTTTGTGTCAAATGTTTGTTTTAATCGGTTGAGAAAAACGAGTCTAAAACACAAATTCGATATTTAGATACTATTAACCGTATGCCATGGATGAATTGCCAAATATCTCGCCTAGGATTATATGATAGATTTAATAAAAATGCTAAATTCACGTCAAAACTTAATGTTTGGTAACTATTGAACGCCAACGCTATGTAAGGCGTTCTCCGGCGTGACAAGTTTATTAGTGAATATGTGAGAAAGTTTTCGGAAGATCACTCCTGCAGGTTATTTGAAGAATTGTTGGATAATCAATAAGAAATTGGCAAAATGGAATAGAAGATAAAGCATGTAGTTTTCAAAGTTAATTGAATAATATAATATGACAGAACTCAATAACTGTGATAGAGATTCATTAATATCAACACACACTTAAGTCGTGCCCTGAGGATGTTGGAGGGAAAGCTCTAAATGGAGCTTAAGATTGCGATCCTATTGAAACGGAACAATTTAGTTAGGTTTAGGAAATGTGTTACAGAAATGCGCCGGAATAGTTTACGGTGTTTTGCGTACAATTCCATTCTAATTTCTTTGAAATACAATATGTGCTACTATAAGCTGTATGGGTACGTCTTCATAAGCTCAAAATCCATAATTGTAAAAAAAAAAGTTTCATAAAATAGCGCGGTAATTTCCTTTTCCAACGTATTCTAAGATCATTTACTTTTTCAAATCAAGCATATTTCAATTCAAACAATATCTAAATTTTATTAATATTGATATCTATACTTATAATAAAGCTCAATGTGTGTGTGTGTGTGTGTGTGTTGGCGCTCTACAGGCCAGACCATTCAACCTACAGCTGTATACCTTGGCACGTGTATACCTTGGAGGCCGGGAATGTGCACCTAGGGGTTATTTTCTCGAATTTTTAATTAGAATTTTATTTATTTAAAAATTAAGCGAAATTTTGGCGTGTTTCTGCTATAACTTCCGAAAATATTACCGCACAAAAAAGATTTTTACATCAAGTTAAAGATCAAAAATTAATCTTTTAAATGGTACCAATGTTTTAACCTTAAAATTAAATTTCTGTTTTTAATGAATTTTTAAATAAATATTTTAACTCTATTTTTCAACAATTTCTTTCATACAAAATAAAAATAAACGTTTCGCATTCCTGGGAAAAAAATAGCTTTTTTCAAAGTGTTGCCATCACACTGATTAAAGCACCAATTAAAAATAAATTAAATCTTTTTGGAAATGAAATCTGCAAAAATATAATTTTCGTCACGTGTCTGTAGGAAATGAAACAAATATGAAATATTTTTTCTAAAAAATAAATTCAAGAAAAATTCTTTTATGATCTTTTACACTCTCTATATTATTAATCCAATAAATAAGTGTTGTTTAATATGAACAGGATATCCATTCAAATCAGGGCCACACAGCTAATTTGTAAATCTTTAGTAAGACACAGATCTGTTGGGACATAAATCGTAAATATTTTATTGAAAAGTAGCAAACGATTATTTTAATAATTATAAATTTTATTTTGTAAATAGTTGTGAAATTCAGATTGGCAACAGTGATATTTTTGGAACTTTTAATTTGTTGTTTAAAAACGATGCTAGAATTTTGAATGAAAATAATTTGATGTAAATTTGATATTATCTATAATGTAATAAGATTTAGTTTCATAATAAGTTTGTCTGCATTCTATTTTTGTTGACGCACGAGCAAAACAGATTTACTAAATTGGATTAAATAGAAAAATGATTATATTTTATGTAACTTAATTCAATAAATGCTCTAATAAATAACGAATTTTTGATTTTACATAAAGCTTCTGCTGTGGAAATTGCAAATAACAAAATGTTCTTGAAACACAAATATTTTAAATAAAAAGATTTAATTTCCAATCAACTAAATCAATCACTTAAACTGACTGATTAATGAAAATTTGAATATTACTATTCTATAAAAAAGGATAATTTTAGATTTTCCATAGATCGTTTCAAAGAAAATACGCCAATCAGCGCGCAGGTTTCTGAAGATTAATTGGACTAAGATTATGAAAACGTTGAGTTTTTCTAAATTTTTAACATTCAAAACTTCACAAATAAGTCTTAGTTGATCGTGGAAAATAGAAACATTTATTTATTTATTTAAAATTTGGTGTGTCGCGAATATTTCTGAGAATATGATACCTTACTGCATTAAATTTAGACTTCATAATTTTTGAAATATATTTATAGGCGGGAACAAAATATTATTATTGATTTCATTTCAATCTTTTTGAAAGCAAAAGTAAAAACTGAATTTTATGCTGAATCTGAGAAATTTTTGTTGAATTATTGGTTTAGATATTACATAAATTATGAAAAATATTTTGTAGTTCACATAAGACTTAAATACCGAGCGATTCTGTTTGCAATACTCATATTCAATAATAATAGTGATAAATAAATAGCAATAAAGATGATAAATAAAATAAAACGCTTGGTTTTATTAAAAAATATCTTTATATTAATTGCAATTTCATCATTTTCACTTTAATTTAAAGTTTGGTATGACTATCAAAATGTGAAGATTAAAATTGTTTTGTTTGAGAATCTATTAAGAGACCAGTTACGTAAAATATTTAATTGAAAATTGTAGCGAGCGGTAATATTGGCGAACCGGCTGGTCGCCAAAGGCAGCTAGTAATTATAATAAATTTATTTTTAAGAATTTGTAGAAAGCATCTTTTTGTACGTGAAATGCGTTTTCTGAACATCAAATATTAGAAAATATAACTCTGAAAAAAAGGTTGTGGTGACATATATTGTCATTTTTGGAAAACACGAATATCTTAATTTTTAAACAATATCTAAATTTTAATAAGTATTATATAATTTTGATAAATTTATTTTTAGTATATAAAATGGTATTTGTAGAAAACATTTATTGATTTTTTTCTTTTTCTACACAAAATGATTTTTCAGAAGCTTTAAATTTTAGAAAACATGCTTTTATAAAAAAAGATTGTGATACCAAATTGTAAATTATGGAAGACACGATGCTTTTTTCGAACTAAAAATAGCATAATACTGAGTAAATAATACAGTACAATAATATTTTTCTTACTAAAAATAAATTAATACCGAGAAAATAATAAAATACAATAATACAAATTCATAATAATACTGAGATAACTAACTTGTCTATATAACAAAACTACTGATTGTGATTTAATCTTTAATTCATATACTTTCAATGCAGTACAGATTAGTTCAAATATGCTGTATATATAATAGAATCTGGGGGGGAGGGGATAAACCCTAATGCATAGATGGGGTTGCAATTTAATTGTTTCAGGGGACTCTAATGTAAACACTCTATTTCTTATCAGCCATTACGGCTTATTACAGACCAATGCTGTCTCTCTAAGTTCCCCCCATCTGATACGCTAAGAAGCAATAATCCTACTTGGCTTCACTCTTATTCGCTTGACTCCTTTTCAACATTATCCAGCCATCTGACAGGTGGTTTTTCCCTTCATCGCTTTTCCTCTATTCTTGAGATAGTAATTTTATTGCGTTCTCGTATGCGTACTGTAGTGGAGGTATTGCAATCGTCAAAACATTCGAACTCGACATTTTGACGATTCTCCACGTTTCAGACATATCTGAATTCGAAAAACACATTTTTGGAAGATTTCTGTTTGTCTGACTGATGAAATTAGATATAATCTATTTTCATAAAATTTGTAGATTTTTTTTAAATCAGAATTTGAGCAAAATTCGTTCAGAGGAAGTCTGTCAGTCCGACTGTTCCAATATAAGTTAATACGATAGCTACAAAATAGATAGCTAAAATTCAGTGATTGTGAGATACCTATTAAATTTTAAGCCAAACCCAACAAGGAGTTGACTGTCTGTTGGTCTGTACATTCAGAAATATGTAAAGTCGATAACTCAAAAACACAGTGACTTAAATATATAAATTTGGTATGTGTATTTTTTTACTACAAATGTAGTTCTGCCTCAGATTTTTCGATTGGATAAAACGAGCGGGATAAACGATCTATAAACAAATGTAGTAATAATAATGGATAAACGATAAAAGAAAATTTTGATTTTCAGATACTACTAACCGCATGTCGAGATGAATTGCCAAAAAACTCGCCAAGGATCACGCGATAGATTCAGTGAAGATGTTAAATTCTAAAGACATTCACTGTTGACTTTTTAGGCCAATCCTATTCAACTGATTTGCTGAATATCATTTTATACTCAATGCTTGCTGTCAAATCTAAATAAGAATATTATATTTGCTTATTTGCATGTCATAAGAAGTTGAAAAAATTAAACGGTAAACAAATGGCACTGAAATACTAGTTTTGAATGAAAAGGGTGTAAGTGCTTAAAATCTTAACATATCACTGTTTATTAAAAGTATTAACAAATTTATTTATATTTACAGGATTTCATTTAATTTTTTGATAAAAAATCAATATTAATATTTCGTTCTTATTTTATATTATTTTAAGGGCAAGGCAAATTCATATGATATTTCAGTCCGAAAAATAAATCTTGCCAATATATATATATATATTGTTAGGAAATGTTGGTAAATTAAAAAAAACTATTCCCCAGGATATTCCTATGCTTTTAGAAGTAGTATTTCAAACACTCTTGAATTCTAAATCTTATTTTATCCCAAACCCTTTGAGCTGTGGCTGAATTTTTTAGCAATAAACAGTAAATGGCAGAAGGTCAAAACAAGCATTTGAAATGTTAAAAGCATTAAAATTTTATCATTAAAGTTTATGGCACATTTTATTACATCTTATGCAATAAAATGTATCTTATGAAAAATACTATATTCAGTGCTTAATGAATCATTATATATAAAATAAAGGACGATTATCCGCGCATTCTCCTATACAATTATGTAAAAAAATATCTTCTTAATCTATTGTAAGGAATTAATAAGGGGGAATGTATTGATGTAAATAATTGAAAAACAACAACCATTACAAAAACCTTATTACATTAGCGAAAAATTGTGCTTTACAAGTACGTACATCTATGATTAGTTTAGTTATATTAACGTCCCGTTTGAAGCAACACTAGGGCTATTTTGAGACGGACCTCGTAATTTTGAACCGCGGTCAGATGACGAGGACGACACCTGAACTGTCCCCCCTCTCCACACCACACCACACCAGCGGGAGGACGTTTGGTCAAGACGGATTTAACGTGCAACAGACCCCCTTACACAACGGTTCTTCGGTGGAATCGGGTCTCGAACCTGAAGCCCTCCGGTTCCGAAGCCAAGACCTTACCACCAGGCCACCGCGGCCCCCATACATCTATGATGACAACTAATGAAAGAGTTGATAGGTACAATTTATCCCAGTTTCATTATTTTTTAATAATGGATAATGAAAAGATATGCATTTCAGTTTCTTATTTTTAAAAGAAAGTAGCGTGCCTTTGTTATCCTAAACATCAATAGAACAGTATCATTCTGACAGCTGGTACGTTACAGAAAGCTGTATGACATGTATGAAGCAGGAGATTTAATGAACGCGTTAGTTATAGCACGGGTTGTGTAACATCTGGAGATGTTAGTGATGATGTCCACGGTGCCGCCTGTTTAATATTCAAAACAACGCTACAGTGTTGCTGAAATGCCGTTCGTAATAATTACTTTCTATCTTATTCGGTGTTCTGGAAAGAAATAAGTTTCTGCATATAAGAAGATATATCTTCAGGAAAAACAATAATACCAATAATTCAGTTGAGAATTAGCAATGTATTATTATGCAGTATTTTTCATATTCCTATTCTTGGTGATCAAGCACATAATGCATGTTACATAAGAGATAAGATTTTATTAAGATATCTGAAATAAAAACAATCGGATCATTTTGAAATAGACTTCCCTTTATACTAACATATTATGGCTTATTTTGTGCTTCTTAGCGAAGTACCATAGTTAACGTTTGGTTTAGTTATATTAACGTCCCGTTTGAAGCAACACTTGGGCTATTTTGGGACGGACCTCGTCATTTTGAACCGCGGTCAGATGACGAGGACGACACCTGAGCTGGCACCCCCCTCTCCACACCACACCACACCAGCGGGAGGACGTTTGGTCAGGACGGATTTAACGTGCAACAGACCTCCTTACACGACGGTTCTTCGGTGGAATCGGGTCTCGAACCTGAAACCCTCCGGTTCCGAAGCCGAGACCTTACCACCAGGCCACCGCGGTCTCACCATAGTTAAGGATGGACTTATTGGTTCTTCTTTTTCAGCTAATTGGGTTCGGAATTTGGTATTGAGCTATAAACTGGATGTCAAAATCACATATCAAATTTCATTTGTCTAAGTCACTGTCTTTTGTAGTTTTCAATGCATACATTAATAGCACACAAATCGACAATTAGAAATAAACTTTAAATAATTATAGGAAATACTTTATACGGATCGACAAATGTAATGATAAATGTGCATGATTAATTTGATCGGCATGGCTATCGGAGTTTCTGAGTTAACATGTTCATATAGACATAGATGGATTAACATGCAGATTTTCTGTAATAAGATTTCGTTTAAAATTTGATGAAAATTAGCAAATTTAAAGGGCAAATTACAAATCATGATGACACAAAAACTATAGAAGGAAATTTTCCTATGAATTAGATGCATCAATTCGAAACAATTCACGAAAAAAATAACTTACCTTAATTTGAGAAATTCAGTATTTCCATTTTAATATAATAGAATAGAATATATCAGTCAAATTTGAAAAGAAATACCTTCAATTCTTTCAAATATTAATAAACAAAAAATAAAAAGAAGTAGAATTTTTTCGATCAAAATTTCGGTTTTTGAATTACACTACTGCGACAAAGATACTGATCTTGGACAAGCAGATTAACAAATGAATGCATATAAAGTAATAAATCTTACTAAAATCAACATTTAAGATATTTATATTTTACAAAATATAGCCCTTTTTTAGGTATAGCACAAATAATTTTGTAAGTACCATTTACTAGTGCTACTTATAAAAAATATTTCAAAGAATGGTTTTTAATTGAAAAAGTTATAATTGTAAAATCAATTTATTATCTTCATGTATGTTTAATAATTGTTTTAACTTCAATTGATAATTTTTTTAAACAAATTTTTTTTCCTGGAAGCCGCATTAATCCAATTATACAAACTCCTTCTAACCGAGATAGAAAAGAATTGAACTCTTCCATTTCACTTTATTGAGTGTTTTATCCTCTCAGACGACAGTCAAGTGTATTTTCTTTTATTTTAGCTGGCGGGACAGCGAGCACTTCTTTCTTTCAGAAAACTGGTTGAAAATCTCTTCCACTTTATTCTGAGGAAAGGGCCTCACGTTAATGGATATGTTATATGACAGCTACAAGCTTGGGAAAAAGCTAGCATCTGCATGCTAAGTGACATCCTAACCTTATAAATTTAGCCCAGACCGTGGTTTGCCGCAGATCAAATGTGTCCCACAGGGATAAGCATAGGAAGAGGGATGCAGCTAGAAGAACTGTTTGTGAAATGGCAAACTGACATTTTATCCAGGTCCCACTGTTTTATTTTCTTTGTTTGGATATGGTATGTTGTTGCATACGTGATTGCAAATCAAATTTGTTATTTTTTTTTCTAATTGTAGCCTGAAGAAATACTTAAAAGCGAAAAGAATATCTTTGAATATAGGAAATCGCATCCTACAGAACGCGCATGACGGAATAAATTTCTGCAAATTCAATTATTTATGATATTTGTAATTGCGCACATTGCTAATGAGATATTTAAAAAAACCTGTCATTTATTTTTTATGAAAACAATATAGAAAAGTTAACTGAATTTATTTGTTTTTCAAAATAAATCAGGGGGTGTCGTCTCCTCGAAATTTTTTCTCACACTCTTTAATTAATATGTCATTTCCAAGTACAAAAATTGTGAGATTTCAACAAAACCGTAAATTCTAAGAATTTAGAACCTCACATAAGAGTGTTTTAAGCATTGTGTAAATCAACTAAACATTTTGAATGTCTCAGTCGATGATTGAAACTGAAATTTGACACTGAACCACAGTTTTAGTAACAGGATCAGTTATCAAATTTAATTTATCTAAGTTCGAATATATAGATCAACAGACAATCAAACACTTTTACTAATTTAGTATAAAAATTTTTACAAATTTATATTTCATGTGAGAAAAACTATGCCAAATTTTATCCGTCCAGTTCTCCATGTTTTGTAGGGCTGCGGTGGCCTGGTGGTAAGGTCTCGGCTTCGGAACCGGAGTGTTTCAGGTTCGAGACCCGATTCCACCGAAGAGACGTCGTGTAAGGGAGTCTGTTGCACGTTAAATCTGTCCTGACCAAACGTCCTTCCGCTGGTGTGGTGGGGAGAGGGGGGTGCCAGCTCAGGTGTCGTCCTCGTCATCTGACCGCGGTTCAAAATTACGAGATCCGTCCCAAAATAGCCCTGGTGTTGCTTCAAACGGGACGTTAATGTAACTAAACTAAACTAATCCATGTTTTGTAATTATCATATCGCATGACTTTCGGTGGATATTTTTCGTTCAAAATTGGATAGAAATCTTCTGATTTGTTTTATTTCGAATAGCCAAAAGGTCAGACTGACAGACAAATACAACTATAAAAATGCGTTTTCCCAACTGAAAGAGAATCGAAACATGGAGATCAGTCAAAATCTCGATATCGATTTTGTTTTGATGATTGCAATACTATATCTTTGCATAAGAGAAAGCAAAACTCCGTAAATACAAATGCGTCAAATTTATCTCACACGTTATACGAGAGTGCTCACTGTGCTGTTGAACTTCCTTGAACTTTTATATTTTTTAACTATTAATATTATTTTAGAATTATTTTATTTTTTATAAAATACAAATAACCATATTTTTTATAAACTTGATAACATTTAATATTTATTGATATTTCAAAATTATTATATCATCCAAAGGTAGATGATGCATTGAAGGAACAAAAATAAAATTAAAAAGTTGAAAAAAATAAAGAAATTAATTTTATAGCTAAATGAAGATAAAATATATCTGCATTTGATTTCACATTTACAGAGGAAAACTATTCGGGTTTTTGAAGCTATAGCTTACTCTTGTTTTTATGGCTGACGCCATAGAAAAAAAAATGCATCGCAGTTAAATTAATAGTCTAGAATAGAAACAATATTATTTGAATTTAAAAAGGTGTATAAAAAATATTTGACCTTGAATTTAAAATAAATTTTAATAGACCTTTTGTATGAATTCTTTTTCAATTTTTGCGTGAGTTCTTAAGGGAACAATGCACTTACTCTATTAAACACTTTTGGGGATTACTCAGTTAGGGTTATTAAATTTTTTATGCATTTTTATTAAAATATAAATACGTCAAATTTCTTTAAAAACATTTTAAAAAGAAATATATTATTTAAAAAAAATTTTTAACGATATATAAATTTTAAAAATTTCAAAATATTCCAGGCATTTTAACTTTTAATTTTTACTATTATTTTTTTCTTATTACCCGATGTACATGTATTTGGAGCAAAACTATAAATGATTTTATAATTCCAATTAAATTCTACTTTTTTAGAAATATTTTTATGCACACTTGCTGGATTTTCGTAGGAATTTTACCTTTTTCTGAATTAAAATTGACTTTTAACGAGCTAAAAAAAACTCGAAATATAAAATGCATACACTATTTTCTTTTAATGTTTAACCTAAATCTTTATTATTAATATCATTTAAGTTCTTCAAAAAGAAAAACACCAGGAACATTTCAAGATATTTAAACCTAATATCTAATTACAATATCATTTTGAGAAAAGTCATTGAAATATACTTTTTTTATTCGCAAATCTTCAAATATTTATTTTATTTAACAATGCAGTTTATAACACTATTTTAGTTTAATATAAACATATATTTTGGTGATGAAATGATCAAAATAAAAGTGCACGTTTTCGTCCATTTTTGCTTATTTCAAAGTCTACCCCCCCCCCTTAATGAATATTAAAACTGATAAAAAGAATTAATATACCTTATTGATCTTCATCAAGATGTAAGAAACGCTACCATGAGGATGTTCCAATATCTGACTTGGAAGACCAAGATTATATATTTTGCTACCATTTTTTCAGAGAATTGACAACATTGTTTTAGATTTTTCATCATCATCTGCAAACTAGATTATCATTAGAACAAAAAAGTGCTTACATAAAATGAATAAAATCATTAAGCATACTTAGGAATTTTCTGCTATGCTTTTAGATTTGGTAATTGAATTCATGGCAAACTTAAGCTGATAATGAGATTAAAATTTCTAACTTAATTTGCAGAACGTGTTAATCCATTAACTTATTAAGTCAATGTTCAGTTTTTTTTTCCTTTTTAATTACTTATTTCTGTTCAGATTTGTATTAAATTTAACAAAAAAAATTTAAAAAATGAACGCACGCATCTTTATTTTTAATTGTTTATGAAAGATCTTCTAATGTTTATACTTTTAAAGAAATGTCCTATATAAAATAACTGTCTGTTTATTTCACTATGCATTTTCTTGGCTTATAAGAAAACAATGAGAATTTTTATTAAATAAATTAAATAGAGTGTCCCCAATATGTATGTACATTTTAAAATTCGATAATTATTGAAAAAAAAGGGGGTTAGCTATTATAATAATTTCTCTTTTAAGGAAAGAAATGAAAAGATCGAGAAAATCCGTCAAATAGCATTTTAAATTATTAATTGTAGTTAATGCATTTCGTTTTTGTCTAACATAAAATTGCATTGATAAAATATTAGATGACTTTTTAATCCCTTCACCATGTCTGCCTTTCTGTTGTGATATCAAATATTTCACTAAATAGTAGGAACTAAAGCTGTGCCGATTTTCGATTTATCGAAAAAAACATCGGTATTTTTGAAAAATCCATTTTCAGATACCAGTTTTTGAAAAATATCAGTTTATCGAAATAATGATCATGTGTAGTTCATGATAAATCACGATGCAATAAATCGATATGTACAGTTTATTTACGTTTTCGATTTCATTTTGGTTACCGGTTAGTGTTTATTTTTGTTTCTCTTCATTTTTATTGACCTTCATACGGAATTTTTGTTAATCTATACTCATATAAAGCTCAGTGTGTGTGTGTGTGTGTGTGTGTGTGTGTGTGTGTGTGTGTGTGTGTGTTGGTGCTCTACAAGCCAGACCGTTCGATCTACAGCTACAAAATTTGGAGACTTGAGCATGCATACCTTGGAGGTCGGAAATGTGCACCTGGTGTCCCTTTTTTGAATTTTTAATTAGAATTTTAATTATTAATGAAAAACTAAATTCCCGCCAAAAAACTCTTTCCATTTTCCCCACCGCCAAATGAGTAAGGCTTCAGTTTTTTTATCACGCTAAAGAGGATAGGTTTAACAGATTTTCGGCCGTTTATTCCAAAAGATTCTGTTTATTTTCTTAATGTTTGATGCATTTAAAGTTAAACTTTGTTAATTAATCGATCTTTCAGGTTCATTCTGAAGTACTTTTGAATTAAAATAAAACAGAATAAAGGAAATTAAAAATTTCTAATCTGCATAGCGTTACTCCAACTGGAGTAGAAAATTCACGCATTTGCGTTACCATAATTGGCGTTGAAAATTCACGCATGCGCATTGTGTTCTGATTGTTGACAACTATTTTCTACGGATACGGACTTGGTTTCGGAGGCTTAATGTGTTTTCGACAGATTGCTTTAAACGATTCTATTTTTTTGTGTGTTTTTTTTGGTGTTTGATGCATTTAAAACTAAACATTGTTAATTAATCGATCTGTTCATGATGAATCTGACAAAATGTTGTTGAAAATTTCTTGAGATATTATATAAATTAAGAAAAATCTTCTTTAGTGCCCATAAGGTTTATATACTCAGCGACTCTGTTTTCAGTACTCACATAAAAAAAAATGCTTCAATTCAGTAAAAAAAATTCTTATATTAATTGCAGTTTAATCATTTCCACTTTAATTTAAAGCATAAATTCTACTGGAGCTAGCAGAAAATTAGAGAGATACATTTTACGTTATGGCTGAAGTCCTTTATAATATTATGAGTGAATTATATAACTATTAAAATTTGAAGTTTTAAAATATTTTAATGAAGAAGCAATTAAAATAGGAGTTACATAAAATATATAATTAGTAAAATTTTAATGAGCATTAAGATTGGCGAACCGACTGGTCGTCAAAGGCGGCTAGTATTTCTATAAATACTGTCATATTCTAATAAATAAAAGTACTTGTTTTAAATGAAACGTTATAAATTGTAACATGCAGACATTGCTTTGGCATCGATACACTTTATTAAAAGGAGGGGGGGGGGTAAGAAAATTATTTTCTTACTAATTTTATTCAAAAGAAAACGAATATTTTTATTATATAAATTGAAATTTCCTTTTATTTGGAGTCTTTCTGATCATCAATATGTTAAGAGATGCTATTTATAAATATAATAGCTATAAATAAATAATGATATCACGATATATAAAAAAATATCGATAAGTGTTGGACGATATATCGCGGTGATGAAGTTCCATCATCTCCCAGTCCTAGTAGGGACTGGCCCTGGAAACTTTCGTTTCCGGGCATTAATTCCGAGTCTACATTCTGCTTTAGACATATTAACAGTAAAGGGATACCATTACAGACAACAGTATTGTTCATTGCTTTTTGGATGGTACAGACTTATACTATTCGGTGTAAAGGCAGTTAAACTGAAGGATGGGTATTTACTAATCGTAACGTATTCTCTTTCATTGGCAATAAACAAAACATCTTCCTTAAGTAAATGAATAAAGAAAGGTATAAGACTAAATGAGGCAATTGTTGAAGAATTATCTTTGCCTTGGAGTTGAACAATTAAAAAGAGCCATTCGAATAATTAATGAAATGAAAAGTAGAAAATAAATAGAAGTTAAATATTAATAATGGTTTCTGAACCAGCTATTTGTAGTACTGATGAACTGGCATGCCTTAGATCTCTATTTTTATATCATTGAATGATTTAGGCACATTTTAATCAGACTATTTTTTTTAACTACATACTTTTTTTAAAATATTTCTTATGAAATGGATTAATTTTACTGAACTACAACTAGATTAACTGTACTATGCAAAGGATATTAAATAAACGAAATATGAAAATATATACTTTTTTTATTCAAATTCTAGAGATTTTACTCATTTTCGAGCTTTACTGCAATGTTCTCTTAGTCGCACTTTTCCGCAGTTGCCTGGTGATGGAACACCCCCCAGAATCAAACAGATCAGTACAATCTTCGAAAAATTTTACTTGCTTTCTCCTATAGGCCTAAATAGGTTATCTACAAATTATTTTTGGGTGTGAATTTAAAATTTAAAGGGTAGTGCACAGCAAAAGGATAAAATGCATCTACTCTACAACTTACAATCTATCGACAAAGACCAGCTTCAAAAATCCTAATTTTTAATTTCTACATTAAACGGAATTTTAATGTGGGAGTTGCGTCGTTTAAGTCTTGACATTCAATCTGATTGTGCTGACAAGATTTTCAGTGTGTTAAATTTATATTAAACAGTGTGAACACATTTATAGAATTAATCTGCAACTATTTCATGAAGTTACAATACTATTATCTAATCTTCACTGGTGTGCAAAACTTAAGCAACAGGTATGTTTTTTGCCATAACTTCACGAGAAATCATCTGAGAGACATGAAATTCAGAAATGAGATACAGCATTTTGTATTTAAAAGATGACGAAAGCATAGTTGCGCAGAAATGAATACAATGCATACAGTATGGAATCAAACAAAAAAAGGCTTTATTGAACTCATAGTATCGTTACACATGATTGTCTGTCCAAGAGGAAGAACAGCAAGCAGATGTTCCTTAGTATGGGATATGCCCTCCCCTTACTGCAATGGTTGCTTCGCACCGTCTCCCCATACTCAGCACCAGATTGTCCAATAGTTCTTGAGGTAAGAGTGTCCATTGCTCAATCAGCATCTGTTTATGTTGTCGGGTATTCCCAGGAGAATGTAATCGTGCCGCAAGGCGTCTCCCCAAAGCATCCCACACATGTTCTATCGGATTTAAATCAGGGGAGCACACCAGCCAATCCATTCGAGTGATATCTTCACTTTCCAGGAGCTCCTCAACAGCATGAGTTCTGTGTGGCCGTGCATTGTCATCCATAAAAACGAAATCTGATCCAATGGCACCTCGGAACAGACGCACATGGGGAAGGATCACCTCCTGACAATAGCGATCTCCAGTTACGGAACCTCTGTCGAAAACGTGGAGCTCAGTCCGCCCGTTCATCATAATGCCTCCCCAGACGACAACTCCAAGACCACCGAAACGGTCTCTTTCCGTGATGTTACTGGGATGAAACCGTGTCCCGACCTCTCTCCAAATCAACTGGCGTTGGGAATCGCTTGTGGCACTAAAACGACTCTCATCTGTCAAGAGGACACGCCTCCATTGATGAGATGTCTAGTTTTTGTGCTCCCTGCACCACTCTAAACGGTGCCGCCGGTGGGAAACGGTCAAAGGGATGCAGAGTTCAGGACGGCGGGCGAATAGGCCACCTTTGTGAAGGCGTCTGGACACAGTAAAACGCGACACTTTTCGCCCCGTTGCTGCACACAGTTGCTGAGCAATGGCGCTTGCTGACTGGTTTCGGGTTCTTTTCGCCTGCAGGACGATATGTCGGTCATCCACTGCAGTTGTTTCCTTGGGGCGGCCACCACGAACCTTTCTCACAGCTGTACCTGTGGTTTGGAAGGCTTTCCAAGCGCGCGAAACGACCCTTTTGTTGATTCCGAACTCTTCAGCTACACTGGTCATACTACGCCCCTCCTCCAGCTGTCCGATCATTCTTCCACGTGTGAAATCGTGCAGGTGATTTCTGCTAGCCATATTTCACGAATTAACTCACGTGCACTTGCAGCGAATGTCTTTAATTGCGTCTCCGTCCTTCCTTTTATTGTAGTGTTGAGCTGCGCGCGCCTTCCGCACGTGTTTTGCGTACGCTCACGTCGCCTGTGACGTTTTGTTCCTGATATTTGCATACGCATGACCTTTTTCTTGAATTACGTGTTCATTGTACTGATCACAAGAACTCCTTTTTCTGCAATTTCCGGGCTATCTGCGTAAAATTTGCATTGTTGCTTAAGTTTTGCACAGCAGTGTATTTTGTCATCAATCTATTTTGACAGCGGTGGTCGTTCAAATCCCATCTAAGTCTATAATATAATTAAGTCAACGAACTCATAATAAAAGAGAATTTTGTTAGCTTCTGTTGATCTAAGCGAACTTGGGTGGTGAATCTCGCATTTACCTGTTTATCTGTAACATAGTTATAAGGTCATAGGAATGTGGCCGACATTTCCGTCTTCTTTGGGTTAAATCAAGAAAAACCTCCATTGCAAGAGGAAAACAGAACATAATAGCTGTACATCTTCCATTTCGATTTTTTTTATAGAAAACTATAACAGTAAGTGTTGGTCGAAATAAAGATAAAAAATGTCACGCTGTAAGCTTGAATATCTGTGCAGCATAACAACAGCATTACATTGGTGAATTTGTGTTTGCGGCATAAATTTATTCTACATTGAAGATAGCATTCGATCCAAATTCCCGATATTTGTGGGGGTTAGATATTTTTTAATTCCATTTCAGAAAACTGTGGCTAAGGGGCATCGGATGCCTTCAATTTCTTATTGTGAGTCTGCTCTTAATGAAAAAGCATGGCTCTTTCATTAGCTCAAGCAATCAACTCTTCAAATCAAATGTTTGTGGTGCCATGGTTATGTTGTAAATTTGGTGGGATAAGTTCGGTGCGATTATTGTGAGCTGCTGAAACCGAGTGAAACAGAGGATTGGTATCGAACGAAATTGGTGCATTTGAATCGCGTTTAGAAGGTGAAATAGCAAGAAAGGCACGACAAAGTTATCCTCAAACATGACAATGCTGGAATACATGTCTCAGTACCGGTCAATACATATCTGGAAATTCTAAAATGGAAGATTTTATGCCGCCCGCCGTATTTCCCAGGCGTTGCTCCTTCCAACTACTATTTGTTTCGATAGATGATACACGGCTAACTGCCTTTCATCTTTTATGAAGAAGTCCGAACATAGATCGATTCGTGGATTGCCTGCGTCGTTTTTTACTATCTCGTAAGAAAGTAAAGATAAAGTATAGTAATCGTGAAAAGAAACTATGATGAATCTCCACGTTTTAGATCACCATGAGTTCAAAAAACACATCTTTGAGAGATATTTGTCTGTTTGACAGTATGTCTGTGACAAAGATAACACAAAACGACTTTGAGCCAGATAGGCTTAATACAAAATTTACTGATTTCTATCAAATTCTGAATAAAATTGGTTCCATGGAAATCTATCTGTATTTCTCTGTAGCCAGAAAGATGTGAGATATTATTAGCTATCAACGGACAATCATTTGACTTATGAATACGTAATCATTTTTTTAAGAATAAAACCTCATATTTTTATGAGGGGGGGGGGGAGAGAGAGAACAGCTGAAACAAAGCTGATCACCTAATATTAAAATTGCACGAAATTCGCTGAAGATAAATCTATTTGTATATCCGTATATGTCCTTGTGAACATAACTATGTTGGATGAAGTATATGTTTTCTATGTTTATTTTTTATGGTATGTATTATGACTGATGTATGGTTTTATAATCATTGAAAAATATTTAAAGGGTATTCTAGCTATTTGTTTGTCGACTTAAGCGTGGGGAAACACAATAACGTAAAAACGTAAGAAGCAAGATAAATAATATTTTATTTGAGATTTGCATCAAAATTGTATGTCTTTCTCAAGTGTCCTTGAGAGAAACATTTGTCTGTCCATCCCAATGCATGTGAACACATTAACTCGAAAACATAACAAATTGTATAACTGAATTTAACAGAATTCCAGATCTGTGTAAAAATATGAACCATATCTGTTAATACGTAAACAATCTATAAATATGTACGTGAAAATAATAAATAAAAATTACGACAAGCAAGATAAAAGAAATTTCATATGTAACTTCGCTTTCAAAATCACAGATTTATTTCAAAAATGAGTATGGAATCGGACGAAGAAAAGAGAGTCAGGATCCATACTTATATACTGCACTATATCACAAGGACAAGTTTTAGACGCAACATACTACCTATGCATAGGAGAAGGACTTGGATTGAAAACTTTCCCCGTGACATCTGTTTTTTTAACGTGATAATGGTTTCAGGATGACATATTAATTGTAATGTGTAGGATGTGAAAATCGTTATGTTGCAAAGCAGCGAAAGTTGTCTCCTCAAACCTCTCTCGCATATTCTCTAATAAAGGTGAATTTGTGTTTTAGATGTGATTAAATCCAAAATTTCACATACAATTACAACTGCAATCATAAAAGCATTTACTAAATTTAAATATATTTAAGTCATTGCGCTTTTGAGCTACCGCATTTACGTGCTTTTGAAAGTACAGACAGACACACGTTTAATCCTTTGCCGGATTTGATTCAAAATTTAATAAGATTGACACAGATTTAGCATCTACTATAATATAGATGTTAAATTTATGCCAAATTTCATCCATATAGTTCAAAATGTTCTCGAATTACCTTTGTCACAGACTGACAGTTATTTTCCAAAAATGTATTTTTCGAACCTAAGAAGGTCTAAAACGTGCAGATTCGTCAAAATGGTGAATTCGGATTTTTTAAGTAGCATAATGCTTTCTTTATACTAGAAAATTCTATAATTCTTTATGCTTATTCTATAATACTTTATAATATATATACTAGAAAATAAAAAACATCATAACTAACTGTTATTACCATCTATATTACTGTAAGAAAACAGACAGAAGATCAAGTATAATGCCATTTCCTCCATAGCTTTGTATCTGTTCCTTTTATGATTATTGGAAATAAATCGACTGACGGCCTAATGAATAATCAAATAAATGTTGCATGATGTAAAAAAAAATGTTATATACTTCATGTATTGGATGATGTTATAAATCCAATAGAACAAAAGACATATGGATCAATTCTAAAACTTCATCATGTTGCAATGTTTAAAATTAGAGATTCGAATTATTTTTTTTATTATTTTATTTTCTAATATTTGATAGTCATTATTTTCTTTTTTGTGTACAGAGATCAAAATTATCGCTTGCAATTTCAAATTTAATGAAACTCTAAATTTAATACTGAGAAATAAGTGTTAAAACCAGAACTTGAAAATAGAACTTTGATTAGCCCTTTTATGAGTTCCAGCTTTTATAAGCATTAAAGATCAAATATATATTTTAAAAGCTTTTAAATCTAAGTCGTTTCTAATCTATCCTGGCAGATAAAAACCAAAAATAGAACATGAAACATTTTCGTTGAAGCTACCCGAAACTGTAGCAATTTAAAGAACGGTTCCTAAACGACGGAGTGAATATTATTAAAACAAACACAACCTTTATTTTAATTCCAAAATATTTGCTCTAAGTTTCGCGCAACACGAACTTTTATTCTTTGGATCTAAAGAACTTAATTATCTCTGGTTTGGAGAGGAACTGAAAATGAATTAAATTTAAAGTGGAAAAGCAATCACATGGAAAAGTACTTAGCTTTGCACAATAATTTGACAAATATTCAGCATCTTTTGGAACCGAAATTTCTCTCTAAAGATAACTGAAATGTAAAATTAATTTTGACTATTTCTTTTTCATGAACTTTGAGTGTAATAATAATAATCTCTTCCGAAATTCAATTGTGATGAGATAAAATCTATTTTGGCTTTGAAATACTAAACTAACTTCAATTCTTAAAGTTTTTAATATTTATTTGGGTATCTTTTGAAAAATTATAATAATGAGAATTTAATTAATTTTTTTAATGAGAATAAAATAAATTTTCTTTTTTTTTGTAGTTAATGTCAAGCTATAGGCACATTATACACTGGTGTGCAAAACTTAAGCAACAGGTATGTTTTTTGCCATAACTTCACGAGAAATCATCTGAGAGACATGAAATTCAGAAATGAGATACAGCATTTTGTTCTGAATGAATGACGAAAGCATAGCTGCGCAGAAATGAATACAATGCATACAGTATGGAATCAAACAAAAAAAGGCTTTATTGAACTCATAGCATCGTTATACATGATTGTCTGTCCAAGAGGAAGAACAGCAAGCAGATATTCCTTAGTATGCGATATGCCCTCCCCTTACTGCAATGGTTGCTTCGCACCGTCTCCCCACACTCAGCACCAGATTGTCAAACAGTTCTTGAGGTAAGAGTGCCCATTCCTCAATCAGCATCTGTTTAAGTTGTCGAGTGTTCCCAGGAGGATGTAATCGTGCCGCAAGGCGTCTCCGCAAAGCATCCCACACGTGTTCTATCGGATTTAAATCAGGGGAGCACGCCGGCCAATCCATTCGAGTGATATCTTCACTTTCCAGGAGCTCCTCAACAGCATGAGTCCTGTGTGGCCGTGCATTGTCATCCATAAAAACGAAATCTGATTCAATGGCACCTCGGAACAGACGCACATGGGGAAGGATCACCTCCTGACAATAGCGATCTCCAGTTACAGAACCTCTGTCGAAAACGTGGAGATCAGTCCGCCCGTTCATCATAATGCCTCCCCAGACGACAACTCCAGGACCACCGAAACGGTCTCTTTCCGTGATGTTACAAGCGATTCCCAACGCCAGTTGATTTGGAGATAGGTCGGTTTCATCCCAGTAACATTCCTTTTGGACAGACAATCATGTGTAACGATACTATGAGTTCAATAAAGCCTTTTTTTGTTTGATTCCATACTGTATGCATTGTATTCATTTCTGCGCAACTATGCTTTCGTTATTCTTTCAGAATAAAATGCTGTATCTCATTTCTAAATTTCATGTCTCTCAGACGATTTCTGGTGAAGTTATGGCAAAAAACATACCTGTTGCTTAAGTTTTGTACTTCTTCAAATGTGAACCGCTAATATTATTTTTCCAAATTCCAGTGACTATGCATTTAAATCTTAGATAATAAGCTTTGTAATAATATTTGAATTTACACCTTTACTTGTTAAATTTCCTTGATTTTAAAGACACCATATAAATTCTTTTAGCGTAATAGTCCTAATTTTATCTGCACCCATCTAAAATACTATGCATATTTTATGTCTAATTTTCAAACGAAAAACATAAAAGCATATTTTGGGACAGTTATCTATTAATCAAGCACTTATTAAAAATACCTAATTATAGCATCAAGAGGAATTCGCAATGATATTACCATGTAAGAACATGATATTGTTTTGGTTTGGGGTTTTTGAAGCCTCAAAATGCACAGTCAGAAAGTTGGCGATTTATCGCTTTTGAGACATCAATTTTTCGGGATTTTTTAGGGTTATTAGAAAAGGATAAAGAAGCGTATTACATTCTGCAACTTATCACGAACAGAAAGTTACGACACGGCGCGAATATCCGCCATGTACCCAATTCTCCTGTTTGGTCAATAACGGGCAGGGTCGTAAGAAATTATAGCCTAAAGAAGCACAGAGAAGAAAACGGGGATATATATACATATATATATATATATATATAATATTAAATTTTCAATTTTTCTAGCTGGCAAAAAAAGTTTTGAAGCTCTAACGATTTTGAAATGAAAGAAAAAAAAATCGCTTTTCTAAAAGTTGACAATTGAGCAATGCAATAATCACGTGATCATTCCAAACCAGTTTGAACCGGATTTCGGCAAAAAAAAATCTGGCCTCAAGATAAAGTCTTGGAGTTCGAAAGATTCTGAGATTTAAAAAAAATCATCGTTTTCTAAATATTGACGCATACTTAACTTCATAGTCGCATGTTTGTTTAAAACCGGTTTAAACTGGTTTTTTCCGAAAAATTCTGGCCTTGTAAGAAAAATTTTGAAACTAGATTGGTTTTCAGATAGTCAAAAACCATCGCTTCTCTAAAAGTTGATGATTACGAAATATGAGTCATGTGAGAACATGATATTTTTCTGTCGGTTTGATACCACTTGACTTGAAAAAAATAATGTTCTCACATGATAACTTGAAATTTATGATAGCAGATTTCATTTTTTTTCGTTACATTTTTTTACAAAAGTTTTTTTTGTTGTTGTTGTTGAAAAATAATGAATGGAAATATATTTTTAAATGCAAATTAATTATTTTTAATTAAAAAAATTGCTTTCTCATAAGTGCTGAAATGGAAAACAAAGACAATTCATTCTAGTTCAAACTCATTTCTGGTTCAAACTTGGGGTATTTGAAACAGCTTCCTATAAAACTTATTCTATTGGATTAAGATGAGAAACCTTGATTTTCAAAATATTCATGGTCAGTCCTAGCTCGGTGCATTATTATCTATTAGGCTTTTAGAATTTTTGGAATTCACCGCCAAAGTCGCCAAGTTTGTCGCATAGTTCGGGATAGCTGACCCAGAAACTATTACTATTTCTGTAAAACTGTCTTCATTAATATTAGACTTATTACGCTGGGAAGCAATATTTTTATAAATTAATGACAATATATTAACTTATTATTGATAATAACGTAATTTTAAGTTGTATTTACATATATAGCCATAAACTTTAAAATTAGAACTATCTATGATTATGATTTTTAAAAAATGTGAATTCCGTTAAACTTTGGAATTGTCTCAGTTTATTCCCAATTGAATTATAAACATATTTACATAATAGAATTGATTTAATTTTCAAAAAAAGTGAAATCCTTATTTGAATCCACATTATTACAATAGTTTAAAATAATCGAATTTTATGAACTATTATGATAGAATATATATATATATTTATATCTGGAATAAAAAAATATTATTAAGACATATTTCCTTTTAATTAATCCTCTTATAATGAATAATTTTCTATTTAATCTTATTTGTATCGTTTCTTAAATTTCAACTACAGTTTTCATTTTCTTATTTGAAACCAATGTCAAAAGTAAAGAACATTTCAGTAATTAAATATCTGCAAAATATAACTTTTTTTTTCTCGGTTCACTCATTAAAGATTGCTTGGTAACAATACACCACATATCGGAAATCATTAATTATAAACCATAAAACAAACTTTAAAAGTTGTTTAGTTTCTTTTTTCGAAGTACATATTGGCTTTTTTTTTTTTTTTTTTTTTCATTGTGTTAAAATCTCACTAATTTTCTTCAAATAATTATTTTGATGTAAAACTATTGCTTTTCAGATATTACGTTAACAAGTAATTTGCTTTATTTTCGTTTGAATAATGCATCGCTTGCAGCCCAATTAGTTGCCAAAAGGGAATCTGAGAACTAATTAAAAATGCAAAAGATTTTCCCCCTTTTTCATTGTAAGTGAAAATTAAAAGCAAGAGAATAATTTGCATTAAAATGCAAACGATTTCATTCGGCATGAATATTTTTTCAATTTTTCTCTGCTGAATCAGATTAATTTACATTTAAAAGCAAACAGACTTTAATAAGTATAAGAATATACTAATTTTATTAATTTTCTTTACAGAACAAGGTTGTGAACGTGGATGATACAAAAGTGAAACTACAGGTAAGTTTTTTGTTAATATTTTCTTTTTAGTGAAAATGACTCATTTATTTGACTTATTGATATTGCTTTAAAACACAAAGTTTGTTTAGAGAATAATTGAAATGCTTAAATTATGCAAGAATAATTGGGAAATAAATCTGAGTTAAAATTAATTATTTGATATTCCTTTTGCATTGAAATTATTTATTGGAATATTTGCATTGAATTATTTTGGCATTGAATATTGCATTGAATTATTTTGGCATCAAAAAAATTCTAATTTAATTTGTAATTAAAAAATATTTTAAATAATTAAATAACTTTCTGTATGCTATTTTGTATTTAATGTTTAGCATTAATATGAGAAAATTCCACTGAAAAAGTTCATTCCTTTAGAAATCAAACTCCTTTTAATATTTGACATTAAATTCAAAGACGTGAGAAACAACGAATTAAATAAATGTTTCTACTAAATGGGAAAGGAATCAATATAAATACCTTTATATTAATTTTATTTTATTTTTAAATTAATTTTTGTTTTTAAGAACTTAAAGATTTTATATAGCCTTCATTCTTGTTTTGATGAACGATAAATTTTGTATTAAAATATCTAATTTCACTTTTTTTATTAGCTATTTATAATAATTATGAAATACATTTTTTGTTCTTTTGAATTCAAGGTTATCAATAATCAGGAAACAAATCAATATAAATTGTTTTATATTTATTTTATTTTATTTTATTTTTAAGACTTTAAAGATTTTATACAAACTTAATTCGTGTTCTGATGAATGCTCAAATTTTGTATTAGAATATTCATTTTGATTTTTTATTAGCATTTTTCTTTTTAATATCTGTGAAATACAATTTTTGTTCTTTTGAATTTAAATTTATTAGTATTCTAAAAAAATTTTTATAACTTTAACATTTTTTTTTCATGAGCTATATAAAAAACGTCCAGCTTTAAGATCGGTGAATGTGATGAATTATGAATTGCATACCGTAATTTATGTGTAAAATTAATATTCAATGATTATTTGTTTTGAAACTAAATATAATCGTTATTTTTGTTTTTTCTGTTTTTATTTAATAATTCTATTAGCATTGAATTATTAACTTTCTTTATTTATCAATTGGAAACTGTATCATTTTTTATTTTTCAAACTGATTTTGTACGGTTAACTTTAGCTTTGATGGAGATTTTTTTCTTATTATTCATTTCTTTTAATATTATGATAAAGTAAAAATAACCCCATTTCATTTGTATCAACTTTTTTTAGAAATCAAAATTTATTTGAAATACTCAAACTTTATGAAAATAGCGAATGAGAAACAAGACTTTAAAACTGTGTATAAGTTTCTCATATTGATAAATATTATTAATTATCTCATTTTTATTTTTTTATCTTTATTGACTTGTTTCTTATTTTAAAATTAATTTCAATAATTGCACATAATTTTTTTATATTGATAATAATTATTATTAATCTTATTTTTACTTACTTTTTTATTATTTATTTATTCCTTCTTTCTAATTTATTTCTTTTTCAAAACAGATATGGGATACAGCTGGGCAGGAGAGATTCCGAAGTGTGACGCATGCGTATTACAGAGATGCTCATGGTGAGTTGTGATTTGATGCTATTTGATTTCTTTAAATAAATGTATTCAAAGATTTATGACAGAATTTTTTTAAATATAAATTTTATATCCCGTATTTAATATCATGAAATTTAACTGCTTGCAAAAATCCGTGAATTTATTGATTGGTATCTTTAAACAAATAAAACAATTTGTTTAGCTTAATATTCTCGTTTATTTCCATTAAAAATAAGTAATTCTTAAATAATTTTTTCTTAATTTTTTTTCTTCTTATATTTGTATGATTTTGTGTAAAATTATTTACATACTGATTTACCTTCACCTCTTTTATAAAAAAAAGAGCTATTGCCTTTCTTGAAATGGAACTTTAGGGATAGTTTATCATGATTTCTTCACTTATATTATGCGACAAAAATTATATACAACTGCGTTTAAATATTTTTTTATACAAACTATCTATCAACACGGAATTCCTATTATGACAAATCTTTTTTTTTTAGTTCAAAACACACAAGTCAAAAGCTATATCCGCGTATGCATAAAACAAAATAAGGCAAATATAATAATTATAATAATTATTATTAATTTTATTTTTAGAATTCAATGAAATTAGCTATCTAAAGGATCCCTCTTATTGCATCAGTAAATTAAAGGAATTTAAAAATCATTCAATTATTATAATTTTTATCATCAAATGTTATCTTTATATCTCCATAAAATAGTTTTATATGAATTTAAACAAAATCAAAAATTAGAATATTTATATCCCAGTACTCTTTGACATTAAAGAACAGTTATAGAAGAGAAGATGATGATGGCCTAGAAATTCCAACAAATTAATAATTTTTATTCTACTTATATTTATTTCAAAACATCGTCTAAAGGAATTGGATGTAACCTAATGAATAAAAACTTAATCGAATTTTGAAATGAAGTCAGTGTTGCATAGAAGATTCGAAACAGTTTTTTGCACGTATCAAAATAGATCATCTAAAACGTGCTGTTTATTGTTCACGTGACAGCTGCAAGATTCGCGAAAAATCCTAAATAGAAACTGGCGTGGCGTAGGATATATGTGTCGCATAAGGATTAACGTACTTAATTGATCATTATGTGTTTCTCATCAAATATAACCTTCAAATTCTATTCACCATTTCGTGGAAACAATAAGATATACCGTTATATTCTGGCTGAAGACAAGTACAATCACATAATGTGAGAAATAACTTTTTACTCGATTAGACATGACTCCATCGCAGTGATTTTATTGCAGTATTTAAGGAATGTCTGAGAGTGGTGTACGCACTGAATTGTACTATCTTTAAACTTATAATCTGCTGCTAAGTCATCCATTGACTTTAGAATTGGAAACAAAAATTACTGGCTAATCTACAAACATCTCAAATGTTCTATGAATTTAAATATATCGGTATTATAACACATTTCTCTAGGTGAAAACGATTTTAAAATCAAATAATAAAAGAGGCTAAACAGTTAAGGTGTTTAATGCATTAATAATCATAAATGTGTGGAAAAGTAATTCATAAGATACATTTTAAATGATTAAATGATATTACTTGCAAATTACTTTAGTTTGTAAAGCAATCATAAAGAAAAAAATGTTTTCAAAATACATTAAAAAATTTCAATGAATTTATTGCTTGCATCCATCCAGCTTACTATCTGATAGATATCTGAAAAGTTCTGCAATTTTAAATTTAATGATTATAGGATAAAAATTAGTTATATTTTACAGTCGCATCGTGAACTGAATCATTTTCCTATTCTTTCGTGAATAATTAATACGTTTAGTTAATATGTACTTTTCTTGTTAAATTAATTATTTAAAAGCTTAAAAATTGTCATCTTGTTTTTTATAGTTAATAAGAATCATATAACAACAATTTTCTTCATATTTTATATTTAAAATTTCTTTTAAAGCATCTATTCATGTAGAAAAAAAATTGAAGTATAAATTCTTAAACGAAAATTTATTATTACGAAAAGCGTTTACATTCTCTTTTATCACATAAGTAATAAAGAATGTTCTTTATCTCAAAACTTCTACGGCAGTTATTCGAATTTTTCTTTAATCCTCGAGAGACATTTTCTAATCGTTTTTCATGACTGTTCAGTAACAAAAGCAGACAATTCGGATGCCTAAACATGAAGATATCTCTTTCTAAAAATCGTTTGCACAAATGAGATGAAATTACTTCTTTTTTTTCCCTCCTTCGAAAATAAAGAATTGAAGTCGCGTGATTAAAATGATTTCGAAAGAAAATCGATTTGAAAATAGATGGTATTATATCGCTTTAATGAGTTGCACTTGAACAGATATTAATCCTTCCTTCTATTTCTTGTAAATATTCTCCCATTTCGAGAATCTCAATTATGTTTTGTGTTATAGAAAATCGTATTCTTGATAATAGAACAAAATTAAAATTTGTTCTTGCTGTGATCTGCCATTTCTAATAAACCGTTTTCCTCCAAGAGAATATGAATACTTGAAAACTCTGAGTAATCTAATTTCAAATAGAAGTAAGAAAAGTAAAATGAATTTTTGAAATTAAAAGAAAATAATCAATATGTTCTGGGAAAATAAGTGAATACCTGTTAAACTAATATAAAATTACAACAAAAACTATAAGTTGAAGAAATTTATACCATAAACAATAGCTATTATAAAATTCTAATAATAATTTCAATCTATAATAAATTAATTTATTTCTTTAAAGCTACAGATTGCGAACGATTTAATTTATATTAATAGAATTCGCATCCAATGCTTCGCAACGATTTCATTTTATTATTAATTTCGTATCTAACAAATTGATAAGGAATGTGGCATCATAGCACAGCGTATAATAATATGAATATAGACATTAGAATACATGAAATGTTATATTTGTCTTGATTGATCCTTTGTTTATGTAAAACTATTCGTCTTTTAGATGAACGTTTATGACCATTTGGTTAAATAACTTATTTTTAGAAGAGATATTTACAAACTCAGTATATTGCTTGGTTAAGAATTAAAATTTTTAAGAAAGTATACTATAATAAGTTTAAATTGAAAGAATACTAAATAATCCATGAATATTTCAAGTGAAGTAATTACATTTTTACGAAAACGATTTTTTGTATATGAAAAATGTGTGCGTGTGTATTTTAGATTCGTCTTATGTAAAAGATAACATTTATCAAAGTTTGCAGGAGAATGCTGAATTATAAATATATTTATGGTGAAACAATTAAGGATAATCTGTTTTGGAAATGGTCAAAAATATTAAAAAAACATTACTTAAATTTTTTTAATAACCAAAAAAAAGTCAGCAAATTTAATATTGCAATTATTAGAACTTATTTTGCAGAAATAGTTATGTGGCTATGAGAATCATAGATAATTGATATAAAATAGATTTCCACAGTACTGTTATTTCCGTGGTTGGAGATAACAGTATAACACTTTCGATTTTCCTATTAAAATCCATCCCACGCAAATACGATATCTTATATTAATAATATATGAATTAAAAGGGCACATTATATTTATACAAATTCAAAGTGCAATTTCATAAATGATATTTATTGTAAGTTTATTAGTTCACAAGGCAAAGTTCTTATTTCTTCTACGATTATGTGTGATCATTTTATTTTAATTATTTGATATTTTTCGATATCTGTTGAATACTTCAATCAAACTCCAATAACTAGACTCGTGATTTTTTGGTGATTTTTATTTGTTTATTTTTTGATATCATAAGGTGATCAGATGTCTTCGGTTAGTTGACACTTTCTTGATTCACCATCCCTATTAAGTTCTTCACATAATTTCAACATTTAGACATTTCTGATTTTTAAATCTTTTGGTCATTTTATGCAACATCTATTTTTCCATTATATATCTCCCGAATAGAAGTGCTGAATTCACATCTATTTTTAAAAGTCTTCTCTTTCGCCTATGATAAGAAATTTGAAAGGAAAAAAAAAATTATTTTTGATTGGTTTGTTTGCTAAAAAGGTCATTTTAATTATTTTCGTTTCTATGGTATTAACCCTTTAGAATGTAGTAATAGTTTTTTTTATCTTAACAGAAATTTATTCAATTATTACTTTTCTCATTTGGAATATAATTCGAGCGAATGAATCTGATGAAAGATTTATATTTGCTTTCTCAAAGAGCTGACTTGAGACACGCGGCATAAAAACAATTATTTATTTTTCCATTCACATTTATTTGCTTTGCTCATTTTGTTTTTGCATTCATAAATTTTGTCATCACTCTGTATTTCTATCAAGTATAAATAACATGTTTCTAAATCTAAATTTCAAAGATCACGTATTGGGCTATTTTTTTTTGTAAATTAATTAGATTTAATATGCTTTTGAGTGAAAAAAGTTACACTAATTAATCTGAGAGTTTTTGAAAACATTGTTAACTTTTTTTTTAAATGTATTTTAAAATATATTACTTTCGAGCCAGTTAACTGCGTTTAGCAAAACTGATTTTAAATAATGAGTTGAAAATAGTTTCTTTGAAGTAAAGTTTTCAAATAAATAATACACTTTGTATTTGATTTTTTTTCTTTCATAATTAATCTATTGCCGCAACTTTCTCTCAATTAAAATTTATATTGTTTTTCTGTTAAAAATTATCACCGTTAAACAAATTAGGCTAAAAAACAAAAGTGTATATATATATATATATATATATATATATATATATACGGGGTATTAATGAAAAAAACTATCCGGATGTATGAAAATGTAACTATCATACCGCTCACAAGAATAGAATAAAATTTTGGTCCAAGGTATTTTGAGGTATACATTCAGGAATCATACGAGAAGCAACAGTTAAGCTATTTTTAATGTTTAACAGTTACAATTAGTTACTTGCTGTTAACAGTTCAAGTTAAGTTACTTGCTGCTTAACATATACTCTAACTATAAAGAGTCACAAAATTTTCAAATGGCAACACCAAACATTTTCTATTGGAATATGTTTACCATAGCAAAAAGCAATAAAAAGTGTTGGAACAGTACCTGTGACAGAAATATCACCAGCACTAGACAGACTAAGAAGAAAAGAGAAAATAACCAATAACAGCAGAGTAACAACTGAAAAAAAGCATTTTGTTACAAATTTTCTACTTGATATGTTTCAGCCATGATGACACTCTGAAATTTCGGCAGATGGTGCCTAGAACCAAAGCACCTTTCATGCCGAAATGAATCTGTTGAACTTCACGTCTCTGTTAGGCACATCACAGTTATTTTCTATTTTTTTTTTTTCTTAGTGTGTCTAGCACTAATACCTCAAGAATTTCTCAACAAAATTTTCTCAGATTCATCATGAATAGATCGATTAATTAACAATGTTTAATTTTAAATGCATCAAACACTAAGAAAATAAAATGAATCGTTTAAAGTAATCCGTCAAAAACAGGTTTAAAAAAGCTACTTAAAAAACGATGTACTTAAAACTATAAGCATATACAAAAAATATATAACTAACATAAATACAATTTAATTACAAAAGCATGCAGCTAATCTAAAAATAATTTAAATCAAGAATCATCCGTTAATATTGTCAACAATCAGAACACAATGCGCATGCGTGAATTTTCAACGCCAGTTACGGTAATGCAAGTGCGTGAATTTTTCTACGCCAGTTGGGGTAACGCTATGCAGTTTAGACATTTTTAATTTCCTTTATTCTGTGTTATTTTAATTCAAAAGTACTTCAGAAGGAATCTGAAAGATTGATTAATTAACAAAGTTTAATTTTAAATGCATAAAACATTAAGATAATAAAAATCGCTTGAAATAATCAGCCGAAAAATGTTGGGGGAAAAAAACTGAACCCTTACTCATTTGGCCGTGGGGAAAATGGAAGTTTTTTTTGGCGGGAAAGTTAGTTTTTAATTAATAATTAAAATTCTAATTAAAAATTCAAAAAAGGGGACCCCAGGTACACATTCCCGACCTCTAAGGAATACATGTACCAAATTTGGTAGCTGTAGGTCAAATGACCTGGCCTGTAGAGCGCCAACACACACACACACATTGAGCTTTATTTATAAGTATTGAATAGATTTTAAAACTTTAAAATTTACTTAAATATTAAAGTTTGGTTAGCTAGTTCAAACACAGTTCTATTCTAATGCTATTAAAAGCGATATATTTCAATTTGCTCGATTAAATCTATTCAGAGAGATTAATTTTACGATATAATTTGAATTCATATGAAAATGAATCGACCAGCTCAATTCCAGCAGCAAATGCGCTGAAAAATAAGAAAAGTAGTTGAAAAATGAAATGAAAAACAGTAAAAATAATTTTAAAAAATAAACTATACTCATGAAACGCACATTATGATAAACAACATACCTCAATTCCAACGCAGTGCCACACGAAATACTTAAATCAAAAAAATATCGAGGTGTATGAAAATTCAATTTAATAATGCGATTGGAAATATTGAAATGAAATCGTAAAATATTCAAAATTTTATGCAGCAGTTTCGCTTTTAACAGATGGCGCTGTTTTCAAAAAGCATGCTTTTACCTGTCTCAAGCGTGATATTTACGTGATAAATATGTAAAAACATATGCATATTCAAATGCTACATTACGTCAAAATTCCAAAGCATTCAGTGAAGAAAATTCGGAGATTTAAGATTTTGAAGAAGAAAAAATTATATCACAAAAATGACATGAAATGAATCGCGTAAGTGACATGAAGAACCAATTTTGAATACCGATTCAAAGATAAAAGAATGCTAATAAAGCTTTTTATGGAAAAAATCTAATTAAACTAAAATTACTAGATTGAATTGGCCTAAAATAATTTTAATAAACTAAATTAATAAATAATGAAATATTTTACTCTGACATTAAAAAGTAAAAATAGCGAAATGGAATTTGAATAAATAAATAGATATAAAAGAAAATAGGCGAAATTTCATAGAAAGACTAGCAGACAAACAAATAATCATAAATTTTTTTCCGACATTAAAATTGATCAAAATTTAGTGTTTTTTTTATGTTCTGTTTCCACGATGGCAATACTTTGACAGTATTTTTATTATATATAAGCAATATTTTTTTAATTAGCTTTACCGCTTTATTATAAATTTTGTTATGAAACCATTATTAATTTTATCCTTTTCAAAATAACTTATATTTTAAACACGTTGTAATTAAAATACTAAAAATTAAATATATATAAAATTTTATATTTTACACCACTTATTCTTATATTTTCAAAAATATTATCAAATTTAAAAAAGACTCTACGAAGTAGAAGGATAAAAAAATGTTATTAGTAAAAATATTTATGATTATTCAGAAAAGGAAAAATGAGGAATTCTATGAAATCTATTTGCTTTCCGTTTATTGTAACAATGATGTGAAATATAACACAGATGTGTATATTCTTCAATGTAAAACAAAAGAAATTCCTTCTTTGAATTAAGCTTTTATTTATTTATCCGGCAGTCGAAATTATTATAAAGCAAAGTCCCCTTTTAACAATACCTTTTTAAATTTCTGCCTGTACAATATCTAGTTTTATTTTGGAACCAAATAATTTTATCACTTGGCTTTTCATACTGTCTTTGTTGTGTTTATTGATTTATTTAGTCACAGTTATAACTTATTAGCATTTTATTATTCAGTCGTAGTATTATTGATAGCTTGTGAATATCTGTCCAATATTCTTTATATGATGATTCATTCTTTGTAATTTTATTCTTTATAAAAGAAATTGCTACTTGATTAGAATATATACGCTTTCGACCTTGTTGCATTTGAAATATAATAAAACCAAATTACATAAGGAAAAGAAACTTTTATAATTTCCCTGATATATATGTAAACAGAATATTGCATGACCATTTTCCTAATGCAAAAAAAATATGAAAAAACTATTTTTTTAACTAACTTATATTTAAAAAAATCTTATAAATGTCATAAAGTGTTTTCTTATATCATTTCTATTTACAATTCTGCTTAATAACAAGACGTTACGAATTTGTAATAATGCTTCCCTACTCAGTAAGTATCTTTGTTTGAAAGATAGTTTTACAGATAATAAATAGTAATGGCTGTTAAACGGATGCCGAATCAATGGCATCTGGCCTTAGCGATCATTTGGCATTTTGGCGACGAGTTTGGCAACTTTTGGGACAAATTGAAAGACACAGAATATTCGAGAATCTCAGTGATAGTTCCATTAAGACTCGAGTTTGGCATTTGTTCTAGAAATTTAGAAGTTATGAAAACTCGGGAGACGGAGTCAGTCAGTAGTGAATAATGAGTTGAGTCAAGATGAGAGTAGTTAAACGAAGACTCTGTTTGGGGTATTGATCTCCAGTGAGTTCTCTCTGAACGCTTTTTGCTGCTGCTGCTGTTGTTGTTGTTTAGTAGCGATTTGCTATTGTATGCTGCTATTTGCTTCAAGTGCTGTTTTTGCGTACTGTGTTTGCTAATGTGTATTCGTATTTTCGTGTAGAATAAAGCATTGTTGAAAGCGGGTCTTTTGAACTTTCCTTCTTACACTCACTAAACGGATTCCCCTAACAAAATTTTAACGAGCGCATCTATTGACCACATGAGTTAAGTAGATTTCTCAAGCCATGAGTTTTTCTTTAGTTGAGGAATGTTGGCCCAAACCATTTGATAGGGGAGAAGGTCAAAATTATCTGTTAATTGGAAGAAATGCATGTTATTTTTGCAAATAAGAAATTATACCTTCTTCTCGTATTGCTTAACAAAGAAACACATAACAAAAATAATACTTTAAGTAATCAGTGTTTTTTCCTCGACTTTGCCGTTACTTAAACAATACTAAAAGATTTCTGCTCAGTACCGTAAACTTTTTCCATCGATTGATTGGAACCGAAATTTGGTGCAGCTCTTCAATTTTAATATCAAAACTACATACAAAATTTCATTTTTTTAGGTGGGAGGGGGCTTGCTTTTTTTCTTGTTCTCATATAACCATGTACATAAACAGACAGTTGTCAGATTTAGTCCAAAATTATACGAAAATACATAGAACGTAGATCTGCGTATTTTTATGTAATTATTTTGTTCGTGCTATTATGAAAATACTTAAATGAAAAATTACCTGTTTTCGTATAACCATATACACTAAAATTTATCTACTTAGCTTATTGCATTTAAACGTTACTGTTTTCTTATATAGACGTTGATAAATTTCATTTAAAATTTGGTATAATTTTTATGTAAAACCACGTACTCAATTTCATTTGTACAGATGATTTCGTTTCTTGAGATATCATATTCAGAGATCGAATTTTTTTTTAAATGAATATTTCATACTGAGGAAATCTAAAAGATGGAGAATCATCAGAATATCATGTTTAATTTTTGGACAATTACTACACTTTCTATACGTGTACTTTCATTTAGAGAAAATGAAAAATAATTTTAGAAGATTCGAATATGGGATTAAAATAATTGGGAAAATAACACATTATAATCTGCTGCTAAATTCATTTTTCATCTGCTTTTCATTTTGGTACATATTTTGGGATTTTTAATGTTTTTTTTAATAATTGAAACACACATCGCCACCAAAACTACATAATTGTTACCAGCAGGAGTAAAAGCCACAAAATTTTATATTTGATTTCTTGATCAGACGATATCTCCAGTTTTTGTTAGTAAGTGATCTGATTATCTTGGTTAGTTGCTTATATCTTTCTTATAGACATCTTTTTTGTTTATATCTTTCTTACAGACATCTTTTAAGGTGGGTTTACATTCAGCCAGTTAGTTATAAGACGGTTGAAAAGCAGCGCATGCTTAGAAAAGCTGAAAAACGCTGTTCGATCGATGGCAAGTACTTATCTATAGTGACAACAATATGCCGCTGCATTGTATTTATCATCTTAATGTGCATGAGTTGTAGAATTTGGCGTTTTTTGTGGTGTGAAAAAATTGATCACTTATTATAGATTAATTCCAACATTTTTTGTTCTTTCTGATGCAAATTTATGCTTTTTTTTTATTTTATTTGTCATTTCCTTTCTATAGTTTTCCAAATTTAGGATGTTGGTCTTTTGTTTTATTTTACCGTGCTTCTCTGAGTAAATATCCATCATTTTAATACGATACGCCGTAAAGAAGAAAAATTCAGGGACGCCAAAATGGCAATTTATAGCCAAGTATGGAATGCCTGAATCTATTTTATGAAATTGTGGAAAACATAAGTCAGTCCCTTTATGCGCATGCGTTGTATTACTGGACGTCATATAACTAGCTGAGTGTAAACCCAACTTTACACTTTCTAATATGTACTATTCAGCAATTACTAGGTTTTAACGATAAACCTCCAAATATTTACATTTTTCTAAAGATATATTTCTGGATATGTAATTTAAGACCAGAATATTTTGAATCTGATAATAAACTAAGAAAAAAAGTACTTTTCAAAACACTCTAGAATGTAAATCTCCCAAATAATTCCTTTTATTTGAGTCGACAACAATGAAAGCGAAAATATGTTTGGAATGTAGATGGGATCCCAGTTTCTAGAATATTTCTTATTATGTTCTTGAAAACTTTTGCTTTACACATTTATGATATTTTAAATAAAGGAAAATCTTACTCTCGCATTTTTCTGAGTCAAACCCCCCCCCCCCATGTATTTTTGAAACAACTATTTTTGTCTTTTGTTTCTTTGTAAACGGTACTGACGAAACCATAGTACAAAACTTCTTTATTAGTTACATAGTTCCTTTCTTTATTATTATAAAGTTAAATTTGTTTTTAAAAATTACTCACCTGCTTTTATATCAAAATTATACATGTACTCGATGGCTTTCGTTTTCTCATATATACGATACTTATAAACAGCATTATTGTCAAAAAATTCGACGCCAAAACTGCTAGGAATTATCAAACTTTAAACCTCTTTTTGAGTCCGAAAAACACACTTCAGGAATCTTCTATGTCTGTGTTTCTGTAGACACATTTTTCAAGAATTCAATAAGCGACAAATATGAAATTTGGCACACAAATTTGGTGATTTTTCGCCAAATTTATAAAGGTTTTTATTAAATTCAGAATTTGATATAAAGGCGATGACATTGAGTATAAAGAAATATAAAAAGTTAACCAACTCCTTAGGGAAAAAAATTCCTTCAACAAATTCTGAAATGCTTGGTACAAACATCAAAATGTTTTTAAAAAGTGAAATTAATCTGTATGGTTTTTTTAAATCCAAAATATATTCTATAGGTTTCTTGTCAATTTATTTATAATGGGAATTCTCAACTTAAAATTACTACTACATTTACGTAATACATAAAAAATTGGTCACAATAATATTGTTACGTTGCAATCTTTGAGAAATTTTGGTTTTAATTTTAAGGTATGTTCACATGAGGTCAATTATTACACGCAGTAATTGTTTTCCTGCTGTTCTTTCGGTATTGTACCAGTATGAACAAGTTGAGAATAACATTATCAGGAAAATGGCAAATAGTAGTCTCGATGAAACAACTATATGCCACACGTGATCTTCCGGAGGTAGCCCAATTATCGCCCAGCAATAATTGGCCTTGAGTGAACACTGCTTTAGTTATTGACGTCTCGTCTGGAAGCAACAATAAGGCATTTCTATGCACTTTGAGAAAAAAATTTGCATTCCAACATAAGCGTATGGCTTACGACAACAAATAAGTAGCGTACGCTATTACATTTGTCATGTGACTGTGCCATGACGTGAGTTGATAGCCTAGAATTTGTTACACATTAAGGAGCCAACTCCAGAGTAATCATTTTGAACTACAATGTTTTTGCAAAGAATGTAATGCTGCATTTTCTGAAATAATTTATTGAATTCTATGTAAATTGTGACGCAGTAGAACGGATTTTGTTGACTTTGCACAGTAAAGTAAGCACTCACATAAATGCCGAGTCCGGGAATGCAAAAATTCATCCAGTTATAAGACGACCAGTAGACAAAGCATGCGTAGAAAGGCTGAAAAGTGTTCGGTTCATGGCAAATACTTGGGACAACAACACTCCCCTGTATTATATATAT
>JAPMOR010120826.1:498976-509022 GCA_026543865.1 Argiope aurantia | reverse complement strand
TGTGTGTGTGTGTGTGTGTGTGTGTGTGTGTGTGTGTGTGTGTGTGTGTGTGTGTGTGTGTGTGTGTGCGTGCGCGCGCGCGTGTGTGCGTGTGTGCGTGCGTGCGTGCGTGCGTGCGTGCGTGCGTGCGTGTGTGCGTGTGTGCGTGTGTGTGTGTGTGTGTGTGTGTTTCATTTTATTTCTCATTTTTTTTCTATATTTTCCCAAATTTAGGTATATTGACTTTTTTTTAATTTTACGATGGTTGTTTGTGTAAATATCCATCATTTCAACGCGATAAGCAGTGCAAGAGAAAAATTCAGGTACGCCAAAACGGTAATTTATAGCCAAGCATGGAATGCCTGAATCTATCTTTTGAAATTGTGGCAATCATAGATCAGTCCCTTTCTGAGCAGGCACTGCCTACTGGCCGAGTGTAAAACCCGGCAAAAGAGTAAAAGGATCATTTGTTCCGCTTTGAATTTCTGTGAATGAGCAAATAAAGCAGGATAGTATAAGTTTCAAGATTCTGTGTTTTGTAATTCCCTCCTTCTTTGACAAAAAAAAAATTCTTTTTTTCCTCCCTTCGTTACAGACGAAGCTGGCTTATTCTATTGCAAATTCAATGTTATATTATATTTCTTTAATTCAGTTAATTACACAAAAAGTGAGTTAACTTTCAAGATCAAAATAAGATGGCAACCCAAAAACGATGTTTCCGTCCATAGAAAAATTATTAGACAAATTATTATATTATTATTTCTGCTCCGAGAACTTCTATAGTATACTCTAAAGTTCCTTTTCAAAATAGTAACGCTCCTTTTTAGTAAAAGTGAAATTAAGGCTGAAACCTCCAAGTGACCGTGTTAGCCAAGTCACTCGCCGTACTATTCTAAGGAATCTTGCGCAAATGTCTTAATAGTTTTTAATTGTTTTAATAGTTCTTAACAGTTTTTTTGCGTAGATATCTTAATAATAACTTATCTTTTCTGTTTTGTACATACGTTTGGCTGAATGTTTCATTTCAACACCCAAAAAGAGACAAAAATATGTTTAGAAGGTTGGCGAAAAAGGTAAATGTTCTAAACGATCACTAGTGCATGGGTGCAATGGTGATGAATTAATATCGAAAATTAACAAAATTGTAGTTAATATTAAAAATGAATGAATTTCCATTAATATTATTAATGAACATCTATGCGTTTTATAATATTTTTAACATTTTAATGAATGCCAAATCTATTAATTAAAACACGGCAATATTTATTTTTGCTCTCTAACAGTCAACTTACTACCCCTGAGCATCTCTAAATATAATTATTTGCATTTGTAAAGGGAATCTAGATACTTGAGAAAGACTTTATTTTTCTTCTCTTCTAGATACTTGAGAAAGACTTTATTTTTCTTCTCTCTTTTCATTCTGTACGGACAAGGATATCTTAGAGATCATTAATTTTAAAGCAGACAGAATTCGTTTACGGTGTCGAAGTACTCTCAACTCTCTGTTCAAGTATCTCGGTTGTTCTTCCGATAATGAACACTTTGCATAATGAGAGAGTCGTAAGGAGTGAAATCTCTTACTGAATTCTCTTAATGTTAAAGAAAGTAAAATAAGAGCTGATTTATGCATTAGTTAAAGTATTAGAACTGGAGGAAGTTTAGAATTATAGTTTACAATACAAGCTTACATTAATGATTCCATTTGCATTAAAATTCCTTATCTCTCGATTATTTTGGAAAACAATTCTTTGGAAAATTTTGTAAATTATTTGAAGTGCTAGTGTACCGAGTGTCAGAAAAGGTTAAAATAATTAATATTTCTTAAATTTCCCAAATAATAACAATTTCTATCTCACTTTTAGCATATACTCTCAAGCAATTATCTCATTTATAAAATATATAATAGCGCATAAAAAGTAGTTGAATTTCTGCTAATTCTCTAACCCCAGGCTATAAATTAAAAGATGAAAGAGAGGGTACCTCCTTTAACTTTTTCTACTTAAAATTTCCATTTACTTTCTGTTACTATTTACCTATAGTTAGCAGACTGTCTACGTATGTCATGTGATTCTTATAACAAAATTAAGTCTTAATTTATTTAAGTTTTTGTCCAATCAATTTTATTTCATGCATGCGAGCTTTAAAGTGAAGGAAAGATCACTGACAACTTTTCAAAGTCTAAAATTAATTAAAATATCAATGAATTAAAAATTAAGCAATTTTGAATGATATATTCCGAAAATTATTTTTAAGAAAGATTTTTGCACAATCTTTAATTAATCAAAAAATTAGCACTTCAGTGACTCTGGTCACCTCGTTGGATATTTAAATCATGTACTTTGTAGAATGTTCACCGTCTATCAGAGAGTCCCGAGTGCTATTGCTTCCGATTATAGTTGCATGTATGAAAATTAAATGCAATTCCTTACATAATTTTATCGCCAAATCCTACAAGTCATGATGCCTACGAAATGGCAATTGGCAGGCAATTATTTTGGGATATACCATCTTTGGTATAATTTGAAACTTCTTGTTGATGTTCTATTTGGATTTCTGCAAATATTCACTTAATAATAAAAATCTTTATTTGAAAAGCAAGTTTAGAAAGATGAAACCCATTTTTGCTCAAATTTCAATACTAGGAAATTAATAATTTTCGACCTTATGAATCAACAACGTTAAAATTATTAATACATATATTTTATATTAATAATATAACAGCCAAGAAAATCAGTATTCTAAATAGATGCTTTTTCGAAAGCAAAAGCGATTTTAAAAGCGATTAGTATGCAATGATTACGAGTGATTTGAAATATTTATATGTAAAAGCAACATCAAAGTAATGCCTCTGACTGTATTCTACGAAATAATCAATATAATTTATTTTTTGCTGAAAGTAAAAATAATATTCTTTTTGAAGATGAAGAATTTCAATGGTTCAAATTTAATCATTTAAAGGCCGTTATAAGATGTTTATACTAACTCAAATTGTAGTCTTTTTTTTAAATTGATATTCGATTTTTAGGCCATAATGGTGTTTAATAAATATTTTTCATCATTTTGAGAGCTCTTTTTTTTTTTTTTTCCTCCTTCCTTTCAAACTTTTATAACCCTTTGCGGCGAACTATTCTTTAAATTTTAAACTCAAACAAAAAAAAATACTGATAGCCTATTTAGTTCTATAAGAATACAAAGATTAAATTTCGCGAAGAATGTACTTATCAATTTGATTTGGGGTATGTTCCACTGTGCCTCTAAAGCTCTGAAGAGTGCGAATAAGCGAGCATTGCAGCGAAGCAAGAAAATGAGAAAAATCTCAAGAATTTGATTTGAAAACATTAAAATACACTTGTGTAGCAGATTTATCAGGATCGAAGGTGGACTACAAAGATGCATTCAATTATTTGAAGCATATTTGGTATTTCGGGGAAAAAATTAGTTTATTTCTTCGGCTATTCGGCTACTTTAAATACAATACAATAAATTAAAAAAAAAATCTACAAAAATCTACAATTCTATTTAAAATAGGAAGTAAGCTATAATATATATATATATATATATATATATATTGCGATTAGCTCTGTTGAATGCTGATCGGTAGCCGAGTCAGTGATCCCAGAACTGGTGACAAACTTGGCGACCGTTTGGCGATTTAACAAGAAATCTGCCGACTTTGGGCACAAAATAGATAATATTGGAAACTTCCAGAATTTTAGCGATTGAGCCAGTAGGAACCGAGATATGCCTAATTGTTCCAGAATCTTCTCTGCCCACCTCTGGGAATTATTAAAGGGTGGCGGTCTCATACCGAAATCAGTCGTGAAACGAGTCGTAATCGTGGAAAGAGTCAACGGCGAATATTTAGATCCGTCCAGCGAAAAGCAAGAGTTGTGTGGAGCTCAAGCGATTGCTGAATTGAGCTGTACGCCGAATCCTGGTGTTTATTGTCCAAGCAATATCGAGTCGTGTGTGGTGTAGTCAGTCGTGTAGTAGTGAGTCGGTAGTTGGATACAGCAAAAGCGAGGAGATAATGGAGAATTGCAGACGTTTGGAGAGACCTTAGAGTGAAGCTACATAGATTCCCTCCTCCTGCTGAATTCTGTCCGGTCGCTTTGTGTGCTGTATTTGTTGTTGCTTCCGATTACTACTTGTGGGCTACTGTTTATTGTAGTGTGCTGCTGTGAGCCTGTGCTTTCTGTATAAAAAAATGAAAAAAATATTATAAATATTTAATATACAGCCAATAAAATAACATTGGAATTATTTTTCTAACAATTATTTTTAATTAAAAAAACAATTAATAAAATTCCTTCAATAAATAGGCTTTTATATTATGTGTTATAACTAAAAATTATGGATCAGCTTGCTTTAAATTGTCATCTGTTATTAAAAAAGAAGTTTAAAAGTCAATTTTAAACTTATTTTTCATAGTTGAATTTGACGACTTTGGAAGCTTCCGAAGTTATGTGTTCCATGTATTGGAACACTGAGTCGCAAAGGGTTAAGACGTTCTTTTTCTTTTAATTCATCGAAATTAAAGGAGATACATAGTTTTATAGTTCTAAAGTGTATTATAGTGTCTTTTTTCATGCACCAATTATTTTTTATTTTGATGAATTTTAAAATCATAAATTTTTTCCTAAGCTGTGTCTAATAAAAATTAGCACATTCATCACTGTAAGCATATGGGGACATATTTTGTTGTCCTTCTTGGAGGTAGAAGTGGAGAGCAGAGGTGCGGAAAGGTTTTTTACCGACCACAAATGCAGATTATATAAAAAATGAGCATAAATTATGAGTTAATTTTGCTACTAAGTTTTAAAAAAAGACGAAGTAAACATTGGTTTTTATTATGGAATTCATCATAATCTTTCGTGTCTTAAATTCTAAAATATTTATCTTATTCCCCTTTATCAAAATATTATCATTTATCCCCCTCACACTCCATTCAACAACGGCTGACTAAAAAAAAAAAAGACATAGAAACAAGCTGTTTTGGAGAAAGTAGTGCATACATAGTATGTCTGCTTGGTTCGCTATCAATTTTATCAAAATTATTAAGCCGTCATATGCATAGACAGGATCGATGTCTGTTATTTCTTTCTTCATGGATTATTTATATTCCTTGAAATGATTGAGATGCTTCACTTTTATTTCACATTTTTTACAAAAATATCGTACTTGAACAAATCTTCAAATTAAAAAATTAATTACTTAAATTGGAACATATTTTAATAGCAAATTTATTTGTGAATGCTAAAGAAATTAAAGTAAAAGATGGCGAGGAATGATTGAGTTGAAAATAAAAATTGAGAAAAGATAAATCTCTAGCTTTTTGTGTGATTAAAATATAGTAATCTAGGGAAAAGGTTTGCTATAAATGATAGTAATATGGCAGTGAAATTGAAAGTGCCCATTGAAATATATTCCCTAAAAGGAAGCCGCATTTAATATACGAGAAAGGGTGTCTTTTTTTTTTTTGAAAAATAAATCTTAATTTGTGACATGATATGTGAAAAACTTAAAGTTTTCAAATAATTAATGAGCTTTTTCTAAAGAATTCTTATGATTAAAATTTTTTGTCGATGAAGTTTTCTCATTTTAAAATGCTTACGACCCTTTTAATTTTTTTTTAAATTTATACTTTTAATGAGAATCGCTAGAGGCTTTTCTATTCAACAAATTTTATGCATATCATTTTAAGCAATATTTTTGAAAACAACGTTTTTTTAAATATAGCAAAAATTAAATAAAAAGATTTCCGAGAAAGCTGAACAGTGTGTATCGCATTCCTTCTAATATTACCTGTTTTTTACAAAGATTCTACATTAAGGTAAACGAAGACAAAGTAGATTGTTATGCAAGTCCTTTCCACGTGGATCTTAAAATATGAAACCGATTTTATATCAAATAAAAGAAAGGATAGTATCTTTGAGTGATAAAGTTCTAAGTAATAAGTCTCTTCAGTTTGAATTTTTTACAAAAGAATATTTCGGATGAATGTAAAACTAGAATTGAAAAAACTGGATGTGAGAGAAATATGTTAAATCTGAATACCCTATTTACAGGTTTATTTTTACATATATAGTAGTATTAAAGAGAATACCGCGTTTGCTTAAACATGTGATACCTAGAAAATTAATGAACTTGTTTACAGCCTGTACATTGTTACTCCAAGCTCCGAACGAACTATTTCCCTCCATGCAAATAATTATGCGAAAATTCCACTTAAGTACAGTGTGTTTAATAAGGAAAAGGTTGCTACAATATGAAATACATGATGCACAAATTTTATCTACAAATAGAATTAAATAATATACAATTAAAATGTTTATTCTTTGATTGCAAACAGTATATCCGGGGTCATCAAAAATGCTTTGATGACGATTGATATATAATCTTATTCTTATTTATGTGTTACAAAATTTTAAAATGTTGTAAACCTTTGTATTACCGTTAATCAATATTCTTTCAGATTTACTAAACAACGATTTTATGACCTATTATTTCCCTTACCGAGGGCAGCACGGTTACATCGATAAAAATGTTTCCTGGTAAATAAATTGGCTCTCATTTCCCTGGTGGGCAGAGTCTACCTCCATTCCAATGACGGGGCATACCTTTTACGGGAGGAGTTGGGCTGTAATAGAATTTAAGTCATGACCCTTCGAATTCCAACTTCAGTATCCCACCTTCTGCTGCCCCGATGGCAACTACCTAGGATGCTTTGGGGACAGAGATCACTCTGATATGGTTATGACTGATTTTTATGTGATTTATTCTAAAGATAGTAACTTTGGGTTTCAAAAAATATATAATTTAGCTGATTAATAGCCGTCCCGAAAAAATATTGTAAATTGATTTGCAGGGTTTTTTTGTAAATGGTTGCTGAATGCTCTCAAATCGAGGTATTTAATGCTCCGTTCCTCGTCCAGTCTTTGTAATTGAAATGTTGGGCTTTTTTTTTTTGGTTTAAATACTCCTGTGTTAAGAGTGTTTTACTAAACACGTTTAATATGACCAAGAGACTATATAGAAATTTATAATTTTTGAATTTTTTACTAATACATTTATTGACTTCGATAATATAAAATTAATTTTTTATAGGATTCTTTTTCTGTTTGAAATATATGTCTTTCTCTAAGAATTTAGAAATTAGCTTTAGGGTCCTGAATAAAATGGAATCCTATATATCAGTATAGAATTACAAACAATTTATTTCTGCCCGGTTACTAGTTTTTTTGAAGCCATAAGTGATAGCGTTTTTTGTCAATTCATAAACAGATTGCTATGTAAGAAATATTTTTAAATAATAAGAAGAAAAAGATAACGAAAACCCTTTTTAAAATATCACTGCTCTAATAGTGTATTTTTTTTTTTTTTTACTTTTATCTGTTTTTTATAATTGCGTTTTTTTTTATTCTACTATATATTTTGAAATTTTTAGATTTAGATTAGATTTATTATATATTTGTCATTAGTTTTATATTTTTTTAATAAATAGAATTAAATTTATTATGGAATTAAATTTTTCTCAAAGTCAGTGCTGATGAGTAGTAGCCCCATGGAATGAAAATTTAACTAAATCTGTCAATTCAAAATTTTTAGAATATTTAAAATCATCAAGAATACGCAAGTGTATATCATTTTTAAAATGTAGCACTTAAAGAAGATAGTGGAAATTGAATGTCGAAATTCCGTCTTCGCAAATAAGAAGCGCATAATGTTATAATAACTAAAACTGGCCACTTTTGGCGATCAATTGGTTCACCATACTTATAAAATTTTTAGTGTTAAATATAACTGTTGAATGCATTTTATTTTTTTTTTGAAATTTTACCTAATTTTTTTATAAGACCGAAAAACCCGAATTTAATTGAATAAGACAAAACGAAAAGTTTATATACTTGGAAATTAAAGTGGAAGTGAAAACCCTACTTCGAAATTCATATCCAGAGAAAGCATTTTTCTTTAAATCTTCATTTTAACATGATTGAATGTTTTGATGGATGACTTTGAATTTCGTAACTTTAAAAACTATTTTTTTAAAAATTGTATAAAAATTAAAAATTTATTAAAAAATAAATAAAACATTGTGCAGGAATGAAACTGATATTAAAAATTTGATGTCTCGAATTTTAAGACATGCAAATACCATTTTTCTGAAATATTATTATTGGAAGATATGGTCATTACTTTCCTTAGGTAATCATAGCGATTTCCTATCTGGAAATGGTAAAGCCTAGTTTCACTCTCGATTAAAGCTCGATTATTAAAGTTTCTTGATTACTTTTATATCTTCTTTCCTCTGAATGATGGCGGAACTATTTTATGAACTCTGTCTAAAACATTTTTAATAATACTTTGCAACTTCATTTATTAGTGAAGCTTTAAATTATTCCATAAAAAATTTCACGGAGCAGTCTGAAACGTTAATGTTTTATATATGAATATCGTCATTCGATAATATGTCGTAAGAGTTGTTTCTGTGCCACATACGTTAGCGTTTTATAAGTATAGATTATATGAAAAGGCCTTTTAATGTGCCCTTGACCAAAAATTTGATATTTATTGTTATTCTAAAATTTTGTGTATTTCAAAAGCAATAAATAAATAGAATTTAAAATTTATTTTGTCTCATAGATTCCCAATTGAATAAGAAGCATTATACTGTAAAATCATATTCATTTTCTTCTTTGAAAAATAATTATCTTTTATCAAAATAGTCCCCTGTGAGATATTCGGTGGGAAGCGCAGATCTCCCAGATAGTATACATGGCATCGTTTATTCAAATATACCAAATATCTCTGAACTCAAAATATTAAATAATTATGTCAGCAGCGAACGGTCACTTTAGACAATTCTTTTGTCCAATATAAGACGCTAGGTTACAAGGAACAGTTATAAAACTCTACTATTTAATTTCGGTCATACATTGTGATTCCAAAATCGATATATAAATCATTAAGAGAAATACGAAATATAAAAATAAACTGAAATCGCATAAAAAAACATTGCCAGAAACGCGTAACGAATGAGATTGAATTTGCTGCTCACCACCGCAATAGATTGATTTTTAGTTAGTGTAAATCTTGTAAAATTCCTTTTGCTTATTGAAAACACGCGGATGCATGTTTGCTGATGTTGCAATACGCCAACTTCGCCACAAGTTATTTCTTTTATTTTTCCAAATATTCGCAGATTGCTGGGTGTTTTCCAAACATGTTTTCTCAATTCACTGACGCTGTGAAGATTCCAAAACTGTGAATGTTAAAACCTTGAAATTATTGTTTCCAAACTGAAAACGTACTCATTTCAGTTTCGTTTTAACGTCCCTTTTTAAAGCAGCACCAGGGCTATTTTGGGTTTTCTCATAATTTCGGAATGTAGTCAGAAGACGAAGACGACACCTGAGCTGGCAACCCCCTCTCCTGAAACGTTCTCCCATACCAGCGGGAGAACGTTTGTCCCGACAGATTTAACGTGAACCTGACCAGCTTACACAACCTTTGTTCGGTTGGAATCGGGTCTCGAAACTGAAGCCCACCGGTTCTGAAGTTGAAATCTTACCGTCACACAACTACGGCCTAAAACTGAAAATGTACATATACTATCCAAGAGCGAAGTTTCGAATGCCCTTGTCGGTTTGCCATTTTCGTATATTGTGGAGCCTTTTCTATCATATATTACTGTGTAATACTGGGTCGCTTTTATTCTTTCTGTTAGTCTTAGCACTCTCTTCGTTAAATTTTGAATCACTCTGTATAATTCGATTAACTAATATAGTTTTTGTTATTCTTCATTTTGCATCCCCTCACCAAGGAGGCATATTCACACATGAGGATGAGAAGATTCCGGAATGGGGGTTGTTCTCACCGTCTTGGTGAGTACTGGAATGTTGCGGGGTGACTACACCTTACCGATAACGGGAGGTACCTCCTACGAGACAGGTTGTACCATGGATGGTGAGGGCTATTAGGACTCAATTTTAATTCCAGCCAGTGTTGGGAGTGCAGTCATGTGTGTGTGTGTGTGTGTGTGTGTGTGTGTGTGTGTGTGTGTGTGT
>JAPMOR010120826.1:481859-498966 GCA_026543865.1 Argiope aurantia | reverse complement strand
GTGTGTGTGTGTGTGTGTGTGTGTGTGTGTGTGTGTGTGTGTGTGTGTTTGTGTTTGCGCTCGCCTCCGGGCTGGTCAGAATAGTTACCTTTCATTTGTCTAATATATCTTAAACAAATGAAATCTCTGTGACCAAAATTAGGTTAAACTTGCAATGATAAATAATTGCAAAGGGGTGCAGGATGTCAGTAGGTACAACTGTTTCCCCGAGACTGTTTCCTGTAGTTTAACTGAATCTTTCACCAAATCGACGTATAAAATGTCATTAGCGAGTTTAAGGGGGTTATTACATTTCTGTCACATTGATCGTCAAAATCTATTATTGCAATTTACCTTAATAAATAAACTTTCCAACTAAACAGACAAAGTGCTGCTAGAACATTCCCAGTTTTAAGATCAACTCATCTCATCATCGTCTGAAGCGATCAAATACACTAGAATTCAAAGTAATTGACGTATATAAACATTGAGACAGAATCCTTGTCGGTTTCCACGGTAACCACCACGCTTCCGGAAGTTCACCGTGTTGCCACCGAAGGCGTGACAAAAGCAGCGAATGTTGATTTACGAGCTGTTGATCCCGGCGCATTTCGTAAACCAAACAGCAATGACGTTCTTAATTTGAAATAAATTTAATCATAAATCCTTGAATTTTCTTCCCGGGCATGTTTCTGAGAAGACCATCTGTGGCTGAAATTTAATATTAAAATTGGTTTATGAAGCGTGTTTAACCTCATTTGGAGTATATTAAAATGAATAGACTATAGTAATGTGTTTCGTGTAAAAAGTGCAATTAGATTACTGATTTTGATTTATGATTTTTTTATTTTATCGATTTTTATGTAAATCATTCGACCACTGCCTTTATTTCTTTTTTCAATGTAAATGAATTCAGATACTTAATCAATTTAAATTTTAATTTTATTAAACTAATTTTATTTAATAAACATATTTTATCATTTTTTGATGAGTTTGTAGGCAATAATTTCTGAAATAATAATGATTCTAAAATAATTTATATATGACAAAACAAAATTGCGCGTGAAATTCAAAGATCCATTTTTAGTTCACTGTGCTGTTTCCAGTTTTCAAGATTCATGAATTCAGCTGTTTAATTGATTAAAAGTTTAATTTTTATAAATTAATTTTGCTTTAAAAATTGGGAGGAAATTTTTCACGAATTTATCATCAATAACATCTGAAATATAATATTTAAATATTTATTTCTGAAATAAATATTTTTAATAATAAGATTTTAATTACTATATAATTTTTATAAACTTTTAAAAATTGATTTTAAATATAATTTTAAACTAATCTTCGCTTTGTAATTATAATTAAATTAAACCAAATGTACTGTTTGATAAAATCCTTTAGTCGCATTTTTTTGTCATTTTGAAAGTTATGGAAATCTATTAACATGAACACAAAAACAAAATGTTACTTCTACTTTTATTTCACTGCATGCACAATTTTTATCATCCAAGCACATTAGTTAAATTATTATGGGATGTTTTGTTTGAGTTTTACGAATTTTTGTATTTTCCTAATCATTTTGTAAAGTCATTCAAGGTTCCTGAGTCACGTGAGCTGAAGAGAGAACTTTAGGGATAAAAAAAAAGGAGCAACATGCGGTATTTTTTTCCCCCGATCATAAAGAAAAGGGTATTTAAAATCCTGATAAAAACCATGATATAAAGAAACTTCTGTTGTTACTGAAGCAGTGATGTGAAATTAACCAGCGGGAGTGGTCTTCTCAAATCTTTCTCGCATACTCTCTAATAAAGGTGAATTTGTAATTTAGATACGTTTTTACTCAACCGATTAAAACCTAAATCTGACACAAAAGAAATCACAAAATTACATACCAAATTTGATATATTTAATTTACAGCGTTTTGGAGTTATAGCGTTTACATGTTTTTGAAAATGTAGGTTAACCCTCTTCTTGAATATGGCTCAAAATTGGACAGGTGTCTGCAATATAGATATTAAATTTGTGTACCGAATTTTATCTGTCTTTGTTTCGTAGACTTCTATCGTTAAGCTTTGTATTTATCTTGTTAATTTATATTCATATAGTTGGACAAACAGGCTTCTGAATGGATTTTGCTTAAAATTTGATCAAAATCTACAGATTTTTTGTAAAGATCGTATAAGAAATTTCATCTGTGTAGCTTAAAATGTTTCGTAGTTATCTTTGTCCTAGATCAGACTGAGTTACCTTTGTTCAGATCAGCCCTTTTTCGAATTCAGAGGAGAAATTCGAATTTTTTAAAACCTGGTGATTCGTCAAAATCTCGAGTTTCGAATTTTTTGAAGATTAGAATGTTTTCTATATATTTCATATACGATAAAGTAAAACATAATCCTAAATGTTGCTTGACTCTTAACCAAGTCATTCAAAATATGGACTCGAAAAGAAGGGGGGGGGGTATGTCGATCAAGGGAATCAAAGAATACTAAAGAGAGCTAACAGAAATAATTGGGTGACGTTGTTGGTGAATGATATAGTCGAATGAAGAAAACACTCTGTTATTAAATTTAAAGTCTCTTAAGTATTTAGACTTGCAATTATTTATATCTCGATCAACACCGAATATATCAGCTAATAATTATTTCCCTCTTGCTTTTAATATGCCTAAATGAAGAATTCCTTTTATCTTATTAAAATAGTTCTTAATTATTATCTTACTTCATTATCATTAAAATAAAATATCACTTGGAATATGTTTTTGTTATTATTAATTAACCCAAAGGGCATTTTGTATAGTCCGGCAGACAAATATATTACACACATTTCAATTATTAATATCTTAATTAATTACGCATTCCAAGTCCTTTGCATGTTTGTCAAAAGAATTTAATATCCAGCTTCACTCAATGAATGAAGGCATTATAATTAGAGAAAAATAAAAATTGTGAATGCGAGAAAAGAATGTTTACTAACTCCCGAAATCAGATGACATTTCGAAATTGTAACGTCAAGAAGAAAAGAATGTTCATTAGAAGCAATTCACTCGCAAAGTTTTAATTTAGCTTCTAAGAAAAGCAGGTCACTTTTCAAGAAGATTTTCATTAAAAAGGGGCAATCAGTTGAACTTCATCAAAATCCTGATAATTCTTTGACTCATTTGTTAGATCATAACTTTAAATTGTATTTAATATGAATTTCTAATTTATTTAAATTAAATTTTATTTTTATATTGGGACAGCTTTAATTACTCATTTTTTAAGAAACTCTCATCCTATAACCCATTTTTAATCAGCAAGATGCATGATTTTTAAACCTTAAACAGAAATCTATATCATATAAAAAATACAAAATTTGTATTTACAAGGTAAGGTATAATACAGAATTTGTATTATTTCTCCTTAATTCGAGTCTATTTCTTATGAAAAATCGTGTGGGAAAGACGATAAAAAGCAATGTTTTAAAAGTTATGTTGTGCTTTGCTAATCTGAATTTGATGTTAGGATTTTATTGATGGTATATTGTTTAAATTTTTAAAAAATAACTAAACATTCTATTCTATATTTTATCCCCTCCCCATTAATGTACTATTTTAGTCCGTCAGAAAGTTATGAAGAAATTCAAATCTTAATTACTCTTCTCACTTTATAAAATAAAATACCTCTTGGATAGGGCATTTATTTTTTTCATTCTTTCATATACGAAGTATGGAGAGTCGTCCAAAATTTCGAACTAAATAAATGTATTATACGATGTTTATACAAATCTGTAGATTTCTGACAAATTTTGAATAAAATATATTTAGTTGAAATCTGACTGTCCATTTATTCGAGTCTAACTTAACACGATAACTATAAAATGCAGTGAGCTAAATAAATAAAGTTCGGTAAACAAATTTAATTTTTATGTTGTAGACACTTTTCAAATTTTGCTTCAAATCCAGCAAGGAATTGAACATCTGTTGATCAGTACTTTCAGAACCGTATAAACTCGGTAACTCAAAAACGCAATGATTTATATGTATTAAATTTAGCATGTGATTTTGTGATTACATTTGTAGCTTTCTGTCAAATTTTAATTTCTTTCTGCTAGGAAAGAATGCTTTCAGAAATTCGATTTTCGGTTTTTATTAACCACAAACCTAAGATTTATCGACAAAAAAAACTCGCCAAATTTATGATGATTCAGTAGATTCAGTTACTAGATTCAGTAAAAATGCTAAATTCATGCCAAAAGTTAATATTAGTAAATATTGCAAACCAATTCTATACAAGGCGCTCTCTGGGACAGCAAATTTATTAGAGAGTTAGAGAGTACGCTATAAAGTTTTGGGAGATCACACCACTTCTTTTATACAGCCGACCACCCCGCCACCACTGAACGAAACAGTATTAACAGGATTTATTGTTTAGATCACTCCCATTAGTTACTTTTTAGTATATGAAGTATATAAAGAAAAAGTATTGTAATTTTCAAAAAATTCGAACTCGAGAGTTTGACGAATCCTGATGTTAGAAACATCCTTGTGTGAGAAAAACGCGTTTTTGAAATTATGTCATTTTGCCTGTCTATGAACACGATAATTTAAAAGAGATTTCAACTAGGTGGGTGAAATTTAGTGTATGGTTTTATGTCAAATGTGTAGGAGACACCACCAAATAGCATTTTAGTAAAAAATTAAAGTCATTTTATTTGCTTTTAAAAAGCTTAGTTTAGAAGAGTTTTTTCTCTTTTGAATTGATTAATGTTATTAAAATCTAAATACGGTTATAAAATTTTGATTTTACGATTCTCAAATAAATAATAATTTAATACACATAGATGCTGGTTTATAGTTTATCTTAAAATTCATCAACTTCTTGACAAATCACTTCCATTGTTGGAGGAAATACAGGGTGATTCAAAACTAATGCAAACATATGAACTCTGTTATTAATATACTTTGATAAATCAAATTTATGCGGCATTCCAATTCATTCCTCGCTAGAATCTTGAATGTCCAGTTCCTGCTGCGGCATTCCAGCTTCTCGTGATAGAATATCACCTGTTTACTGAGTCCAACAAGTCAGTTAGCACTCACTACGTCTCCGTAACACGCGCCTCGCCGTTCTTTGAGACTTATTCAGTTTTGTACACTCGTGATGTGTTTATTTTTTAGCACTTCATGAAAACATTTCACGATTTTTTTTTTCAATCATTTTGATTTTGCCGATGGCTTATTCTGGGCTAGTTTTCTCACATAAGTGCTCCAAAAGATGTTTGGACGATGCATGGGTTCTTTACCAAATGTCGTTCAAAATGACTTTGAATGACGATAAATGATTTGTCGATTTGAGGAGAGTATCACGAAGTGCTTGAACTCAAGGTTTTTAACCTCCGGATATAACAGGTTAATAGAGTAATGGCATGGCAATGAGATTTCTTAGTAAATCGTTGTGCAAAATAAATGAAGGATTAAATTAAAACATAAAAATTAATTAATAACACATGAGAGAAAAAAGAAGGAAGAAATAAGAATTTAAGAGAATGAATTTCGGCAAAATCGGCCCAGAGTCAAGTCGGCGGCAACGCTAAGATGATTTCCTAGAGATGTAGAAGAATGCGAGGTCACTTAGCATTCTTTGGAAGTGACGGGTCGTATGTTTCAATTTCTTTAAATGCAATGCTGTCGCTACAACAATAAATGAAGATATTTCGGTATATTCCAAAACTCGGAATCTTTCTCCTGCGTGGATGACGTCATTTCGATAATGACAGTGGCGAACGCTTCTCCTAGCGTCGATTTCGTTAGCGGAAGAATTTTCTTTATCGCCAGATACAACTCATATAACTGTAAGTTTCAGAATAAATTTGTTTGGGCTGAATATATCAATTACCGGACACTTACTATAGTATTGTTTTGTGTCTCATTCTATGTGAATCATCGTGTAGATCTTCCTTTTCTACATTCTTCTCTAATGCTATAATACAATCATCTACCATGAAACAGAACACCTTTTGAAAATATCCACTCGTTTGATTAAGGCGATTCTTAAAGTTTTTCAATATAGAGAAGAAGAAATCTTCCCAAATATCAAAAACTTTTCTCACCATAAGAGCGATATTTTCACATTGCTTATTTTCTTCATCATAAGCTGGTTCGCCGAACGAACTATAAGCCGACTTATTGCGATCGGTTGCCTCTAAACTATTTTTGGAACACTGTAAAAGAATGCACAGAACATGCATCAAATGTGGGAAATCGAATTTTTCGAAAACAAGGAAAACATGATTTCTGCTCTCCGATTATTTTTTGGCAACTTAAACAATTTGATACTATTTAGAGTCATTCTCATGTTCAAAATCAAGTTGTAAAATATTTCAAATAAAGTACAGGAGGAATCCTTTGTAATCATAGTTTTCTAGAGAACATATTTTATGTGATCTACCGTCGAAGATAAATTATTCAATTAAACTTACTTCATTTATTTTTATTTTGAAGAAATCGTTCGTAATATTATGATTTTCTTCTTTATCAACTGAAAATTTGATCTCTCAAGAAAACAAAAATAAAAGAAAGCAGCTTTGTTCAAGAAGCAAATATTAAGTAAATAACTACTATTATATTTATCTTTCTTTCCTAGTTATTTTTTGTAATATAGTTCCTTTCTTTTTCTTTTTTTAATAAGCTCAACCTGAAAAGCAAAACAAATAGAAAAAAATTATTTAATTGGAGAATAAAATGAATAATAATTATATTTATCTATAACTCGGAAACGTATAAAAATAAAATAATATTAATTGGCTAATTAATTCTCTAAGTTCGTTTCATTTTCTATTTATGGCATGATTTTTCTTGAAAATAAATTTAATATGATAATACAAGTGATATATTGTGAAACAAACTTGAAGAAAATAAATAACAATGAACTCTTATATAATGTGAATTTATACAATGATTTAAAAAATTGCAAATATTACTCACATAACGCGGCAAAAGATCATGAATTTCATACAGAGTGAATTTCATATTTTTCGAATAATTTTTCATTTTATTTATTTTCATTTTGCTTAGAAAAGTAAATATATTGTTCGATAGTTCATTACATTCACTTTTTGTTGTCGCAAAAGTTCGGCTTTAAGAAGACGATATTTGGACCATATATCTAGCATTATACTTTTATATTAAAATTAAAGAAGTTAATTAAACTTAATTACAAGAAGTTTAATTTATAAAATATTGTCTGTATGATGAATTATGTATATATTGCTATTCTGTATTTAAGAATAATTTTCAGATATGAAATATGAAATGTTAAATAATTTATTTAAAAGTTTTTGAATGCATAAGGCGACAAATATACTTGAGTAAAATTCTTTTTGTTCTTCTATTCTGGTCATTATTGGCACTGTTTATGATGTCAGTTTAACAAAATAAATAAAAGATATGAACCTTGCTTAAGCGAAAAACATCTAATCATTTAAAAAAGAAAATAACAAAAATTTACGCTGGAAATGAGAATCAATACTTTCACGCTTTATTTAGTACTAATTATAGTTAATGACTACTGGTTCTCAGATTAATATATGCCTCCAGCTCATATCAACCTGCCTTGAAGATAAATTAATGCAAAAGTTTTTTTTTTTTTTTTTGAAAAACACACAAAAAAACACAAAGAAAAACACTTTTTAAAAGTGCTCGAAAAAATTCGATGTTTTTTATTTTTATTAGTTTCTACTTTATAATCTTTAATCTATAACTATTGTAATAAATATTATGGAATTTTGAAATATATATATATATATATATATTGCTTCTAGGTAATGTCAAGTGGAATAAAAAAACTCACTTACATTAATCAATTAATAATTAAGTTCTGAAAATATTAAAACAACGTATTATCATTTAGAGTACTTAGAATATGCAAATTTAAAACTCTACTGCATCATAAAAAGAGTGGTAAATATATTACAAAATTCCATCATGATAAATATGAAATCAATTAAGTTCATTGAAAAAGTTTAAAAAAAGTCACAACAAAACACTGAAGTATGCCCTCGTTTTTCAGCGAAAAGTTATCAAGTCTAAGGAAAAGAGGAAAGGAACTCAACAATAGACAATTTTTTGGCATAATTAATATATCCATCATATATCTATGATTTTTTCTATTAAAGAGGTAATATTAAAAAAAAACAATGAATTTATTTATTCTTATTTTTCTTTTGTCTTGGTGACATTTAGATATATATCGTGGTTATTTTTTCACATGATTTCCTTTTTTATTTGTTTCAAGACCTATAAGAGAATAAACCAGCGAAGTCTGTAACTCTGGGTGGAGTTAAAAATCCTTTGTTTCTTCTACGTCATAATCGTATGTTCAAATCTAAATTTCTGTTTTGACGTCGAGCAATTAAAATGTGTTTCTTTAATGTTTAAATTCTCTGCTTTATCAGTGTATGGATAAACCTAAGCATGAATAAAAATTAATAACAGGAGCATAAAATTCACATTTTATTGCCATTTTTTTTAATTTTGGTGTCGAAATAATTTCAGTGAGTTTTTATAATTTTGTAATTATACTGATTCATTAGTTAATATTATCTTTCCGCACTTTTTTTTTGTATATTTGGTTATTGCATTTTTTTTCTGGTAGTGGATCATTATTTGTTTCAATCCAGTTTTGGTGATTAGTTTTTATTCGAGTGCTCGTGATCTTCATGGGGAGAGAAAACGCAACACAAGAAAGCAATACTTTTAATGTTTTTATATATTTGCATCTAGAATGTACTGTAGATAATAATTCCTGATATTTTCAACTTCAAATTACGTTAATTAATATACTGATTTTTAAAAGGATAGCAACTCTTCTATACGGACATATGTAGTATATTAATATTTAGATGGTCCCCCTGATCTTTGAATTCTGTGTAAATTAATGAATTGACTTGATTTAGTTTTGCTTACTGTTTCTTATTCAATTGCACTATAACATAACGATTTACTTTTCAGATTTAAACCTAAAATGCTTACTACATAGAATTTTTTTATAACTATATGTATAAAGAAACATAACTCATCTTATATTCATAACTTTTACCAATATATATTCCATTTCTCCGACGTACGGCGCCTCCTCACGACAGTCATTCGATTCATTAAAACGATCTTCGAAACCCTTCACTCTGAGAGTGGGAGAAATATTCTTCACAAAAGTTTAAAATATCTCCTGACATCGAAGCCGATGTCTTCATATTACTCTCCCCTTCATAAATTGGGTCCTGAACCGAATTTTGTCGCTCCGTTGCCCGACTTATTGCGATCGGCTGCCTCTAAACTATTCTTGGAGTACAGGCATTTCACAGTTATGGTTCGTATTCGGAAAATTGAATTTCTGTAGAGTAAGGAAACGAGATCTCTTTGCTCGCCGGTCCCTTTTTTTATTTTTATTCGTTTATTTATTTTTGACATCTTGCATAGCTTACTATGACTTACAATCCATCGTACTCCGAATCTGATTGTAAAATTCACCCGAATAGATTCCATAAAAGATTTGGTATTTTCATGGGTTTTGTAATACATATCATGAAACAATGCTTTTAATAAGAAGATAAAAATTATTAAATCATTTATGTATTCATTCGTTTTTTTGATAAATATTGTTAGCTATAATAGATAAATTCACAAGTAATTTTAGAAAACATCGGAAGTTACTTCATTTGTTATTTTTAAAAATATCATATACCTGAAAAATAAAGAAAATACAAAGGAAATGGCAAGGGAAGAAAATAAATTGCTAACTGAAGTAATTGCATTCTTTGGGTATTTTCAAATTACCCAAATAGAGTTGTAATATTATGATTTATTTATCTCTCTGTAAGGTTCAATGTCTTTAATCGGTTATTATTAATAATAACCAATAGTTGTTAATACCTACTGATGATGATATCGTGTCCGCTTTACCACGGAAAGGGGGTGCAGTAGCTTCTGAGGGTAAAGACCCCTGAGCACCCGAGGGCGGAAGTCTGACTTCTAGCTCACATGAAGATGAAACTCACGCATTCGCTTGCACAACCCTTTTTTACAGGGCGACGCATTCACACACCTTACAGATAGATGAAGAACAACCATGCCCGAACCAGGATTCGAACGCGGGACGCCCAGATCACGGGAAAGATGCGCTACCCCTATGCAAGGACGCCGGCTATATCAACTGATAAATGTGATAAAAGGATTTATCACTGCTATCATAAATAATTATTCATTAATCACATGCATTAGCCGTAACACGTCTTCTGATATATTTTATGATAGAGAATATTAAGAGAGAAAAGCGTGTGTGTGTGTGTGTGTGTGTGTATGCGTGTGTGTGTATGTTTTAATTTACAAATACTTTCTATTAGGACATACGTGTACGAAATCGATAAAGAAAAAGCATTGTGACCGTTAAAAAGTTCGAACTCGATATTTTGATTCATCACCACGTTTCAGACCTGAACAAAGAGAAAATAGAAGAATTAAATCTCTTGTGAACTTTATAACTCAAACAAGCAAATAGCTATACGGATGAAATTTCTGACGAGACTTTTTCTCTACTATCTTTGAATAGTCTCCATTCACCAATGCCATGGAATTAATCCCCAAATACCGGTTTCCTTTACTACGAAACATATAACTCTCATGTGTAGGGCTCTAAAAATATAAATATCGGTACTTGTGGCACTCACAGTCTTGACGAAGATCTGCAATTTTGTACGGTGTAATGGAAGGCTGAATAACACCTTTATTAAAGAGTATGCGGAAAGTTTCGGAGAGCATACACTCCTACTGATTTTTTTTTATTCATTTTTCTCTGATTTCAACGTTAACCTTCGTAATGAAGTTGAATGTACGAATGAACATTCATCATTACACTCATTGCATTCATTCATACTCATTCCCTCATTCCATTCATTAAAAAGAAATTCTTCTTTTCCTTACATTTTTGTTACATCGTATTTGCTTTTTAACCGGAGACGTATTTTTCACTCATTCTCTACCATATCATATCTAAATCATGAAGTGAAAATAATGAATGAAATCTAATAAGACAACTTCCTGATTAAAAAGACTGACGTGTGGGAATATAATGTAATTAACCCATTCACTGTCAGAGAAATTTATAAACACTTGCAGTTGTTTCAGTTGCAGAAGTTTCCTGCGAGATATATGGTAAGTGACTGTAAATGGGTTAAAAATAATGGTCTTCTTTTTTCGCTTTGTATAAGAAAAAGCACATCTAAAAGAAACCAGAATGTTCACAACATAGAATATAGCGTATTTTGAAAAATGCATAAAGCAAATATTTTACAAATAAAAATTATACATGATGTCGAATATAAAGGTGTATTTTTTTAACTGACGGTACTCAGAGACCTCTGTAGCTTGAACTATCACCCGCAAAACCACCAAATTTTTTACGAGGACTATTGACGACATGGAAAAAAGGAATCCGCGAAAAAAAATTTAGTTCCAAAAGTTTCCGATAGGGGAAAATGTGGCGCTTCACGTTTTAAGAGAGTTAAAATTTTGCATAAAACACAGGAAAAAATTGCAAAATGCCACATCCCGATTACGTAGTCGACATTCGGCGCCAGTATTTTGAGTTATAAAAAAGAAGCGGGGCATTGAAAATCATTTCAAGTATCAGTTGATTTGTAAAATGTGTCTTGCTTTAGCACAGCGTGCATTACTTGTGAAACTCTATTATCTTAATCACTCCAATGCAGCAGCCGCTCTTCGCGAATTTAGAAGTCGAAACAATTAACGTAAAGGACCTCTATCAATTAATGCAGTGAAAGCAATGATTAAAAAATTTGAAAAAACAGGTTCTCTTGCAACTCGGCCTTGTAGAGGACGGAAACCGGCATCGGAGGATGCGATCACAGATGTTGTGACTGCAATCGTTGAAAGAAACCCGACGAGAACTGCTGGTAATAGCAGCACACTTGAAGTTGCCCGACAACTGGATGTTAGTGCTTCAACAGTATGGAAAGTTTTAAGAAAAATTCTTCAATTTTATCCATATAAAATTAGCCTTTTGCATGGATTAAAACCTAATTGAACCTTTGCTTTGTCATTTCTTGCCAGGATTGGAAGTCGACGAGGCTTGGCGGACAGTTCTCTGGAGTGATTAGGCCCATTTTTATTTGAATGGGACTGTTAACACTTAGAATTCTAGAATTTGGGCATGAGGATCAACCCCATGCATTTTGTGGTGAAAGCTTAAGCCAGTTAACAGCTACGCTACCCGAGCAATTGCTTCTATATTGTGGTCATGTTACTGGGTTGCGAACCACAAGGTCTCTGGTTCTATCCTCGTGCATGCTATCCGTTACATTGGTGACCCGCACATGATCCTTCAACCTTCGTACAGCTGTTGTGGCGCCATCTACCCATAGCAAACAAACAGTCGTCCGATTCACTTGATGCAGCAACGGAAAAAGGCCGCAGCAGCCCAAAGTCGTCAGACTCACTTGACGCAGCAACAGCATCAGCAATCACACACGCTCGCCATAACACTTGGCGCTACTCAAATGGGTACATGTGCATTAGAATCAACAGCTCATACATCACCACTCAACAGCCATATCGTTCGTCTCACCTCCGACTCACTGGAGGGAGAGTCTGTGTTGAAAGCTTATATGCCAGTTAACAGCTACGCTACGCGAACAATTGCTTCTGTATTGTAGTCATGTTATTGGGCTGAGAAAAATCCCACTCCATTCTCAAAAAGTAACTGTTTGCTGCAGTTTTACAGCAGATTTTATCATCGGACCATACTTTTTTGAGACTATTTCCCAATCAGGACCGCAAACGTGTTCCGTTAACGCTCAAAGATATCATGAAATGCTGAGTAGTTTTGTTATCCAGCAACTTCAGCAAAGGCAATGCTTAGATAAAATTACCTTTATGCAAGATGGAGCACCACACATATTGATACATCCGTACAGCAACTGTTGAACCATCACTTTACAGAAGAAAGAGTCATTAGTCGCTGTTTTCGTGTTGCATGGCCACCTCGCTCCCCGGATCTAACCCCATGTGATTTTTTCCTGTGGGCTTATTTAAAATCGAAGATTTATGCTGGTGCAGTCCCGAACTTATCAGTTTTAAAGGAAAACATAACACGGACTGTTATAAACATGCCTCCAGAAATGTTGCATTCAGTTGTAGAGAGTGCGGTGTACAGATTGCAATGCTTAGTCCAAGAAAATGGAGGTCATATTGAAAATAGCCGATGTCTTCCTCGGGAAAGTGATTCTACTGAATAAAAACAAAAGAACAAAAAATAAAAACGGAAATCAAATAGAATCTAATTATTTTTTTTTAATTTGTAACCATTTACAGATATTTTTTCGAATAAATCATATTTGTGGAAAACTTAATTCTTTGTTATTCATTTATCTGTTTACTGTAGCTTTTTAAAATTTTATCGTGCAATTAAACTTAAAATTTAGATAAAAAGCGTCACATTCCCCCATCGGTAACTTTTTGAACTAATTTTTTTTTCGCGGATTCCTTTTTCCCATGTCGTTAATAGTCCCCGTACAAAATTTGGTGGTTTTGCTGGCGATAGTTCGAGCTACAAAGGTCTCTCAGTACTGTCAGTTTTAAAAAAGAGAAAAGAAAAAAGAGAAAAACCTTGTACATGTATAAAGACTAATGTTTTCATTGCAAAACAACACAAAAATATTTATTTTTTTAATACTAAATCGAATGCTGTGTGGTAATAATCTGCAAATTCGTAACCTAAAATCTGTATGCTCATTTTCACATCTCTAAAATAAGTGAGCTTGCCTTTTAATATCCATTGACATTTCTTTTACTCTGTGTCATGCATCACTTTTACTTTTACAACGCATATTTCAAAATTAAAATTGTAAGCACATTTGTTGCGCTGAAATTCAGTACGAATTGACTCAGATATTTAAATTAGATAATACGAATTCGGACATTGCCGAAACGAATAATACATGAATAATCCTAAATGCCGCTGTTTTTGCTTGTTTGTTTGTTTTGCAATAACCGGTCTAGCGTCAGGCTAAAACGGTATAACTTTTTGTAATATAAGAATAATTTAATTCAAGCTGTTTTCAATTTATTTGTAAAATAGACTATGCTATTCATACAAAAGAAAAATTGTAGAACACTCTTCTCAAGACCCCCCCCCCACCCCAAAGGATGCTTTCAATTTATTATGAATGTAGTGGAAGCGTCTATTCTGGGTAAGAAGCATATTCTACTTGAAATAAATGATAAAACCATTTTGAGCACTTGCATCTTTAAAGTAATGTTCAGCCAAGACACTTTAAATTTTATTACTACCGAAATTTCAGATTCCATTTAATTTAATGCCAAATAAGGCATTAAATTATGTGGAATTAAAAATTATTTGTAAATGCACAGTCCCTAACAGAAATGGGTGAACAACACTCAGTTATTTATGTTCCTGTTTGTCAGAGAACATGAGAAACTTCTAAAAGAACCAACATGAGTGATCTTTCCAATACTTATCGCATATTTTCTAATAAGGATATTGTCCCAGAGAAAGCCAATGAAGACGTTGGCGTGAAATAGCTTCGAAATATTAGCTTTTGGCTTGAATTAAGCATCTTTACTGAATCTATAGTGTGATTGTTGGTGAATATTTTGGCGATAGAATTGTTGTCGCGTTTACATATTTTTGAACGTACAGGTGGACATGAATGGTCACCCCAAAACTTACTCGCATACTCTCTAATAAAAGGGAATTTGGATTTTAGACGCGTTTTTTCTCACCATATTAAAACCGAAAGTTGACATTCAACTATAATTGCAGTGACAAAATCACACACCAAATTTGATAAATTTAAGTCATTGCGTTTTTGAGTTATTGGTTTCACATGCTTCTGAAAATAACCGACAGACCTACAGCCCCATTTTGGATATGACTCAAAATTTGAAAAGTGTCTTCAATATAGATATTAAATATGTTAACCTAATTTTATCTATATAGCTCTCTTTGTTTTGTAGTTATAGTGTTATATTCGAGCAGATGGCCAGAAAGATTTTTTCTGAACCGATTTTGCTAAATATTTGATAACAATCTACAAATTCGGTGCAAAAGCCCTATGCCAAATTTCATCTGTCTACCTCAGAACGGTTTTTTATTTTTCTTTCTCACAGACAGGCTGACGGATAGATAGACATAATGTCAAAATTGTATTTTTCGAATTTAGGGAGGTCTAAAACATGGAGATTCATCAAATCTCGAATTCGAATGTTTTTGTTACATTCCTTTCATACGAGAATGTAAAAATGAGCCAAATAATCGTCGCAGCAAACAGTTCTACAAATTTATTTTTAATATATTTTTAAGATACGAATGAGAAAATAATTTCATATTTTTCTTATCAAGTGACTGTTAACGAATGCTTATGTTTACCAAAAGCAATCAAAATGCTGATAAAGGAATTCAGCTTGTTATTTACAAAATTATAACGGAACAATGATTTATTCTTTACAAGTTGTTTGATTTCGAGTTTTTTTAAACTTACTAACTACCATTTCACTCAAATTCAATTATCTGTCTCCTGTTTCAACTCGTTGAGCATTTTACGTAATCAAAAAAGCAGCATAATTATCGCACACTCCGAGTTTCTTTTATTGTCTGGAAATAATTTTGAGACCTAGACAATCTGGTTATTACATCAAAGTCATAATTAAAAGAAATTCAAAATTTTTATTGAAATCTGGACATTTCTTTTTTCAGAAAGAGAATAATTAATAAAGTTCTCATAAGAAACAATCAAATGTCAAAATTTTAATTTGTCTTGAAGATTTCATTAAAGAATTTCAGCGATTAAAAAAAAACACCAGACAAGAGGAAATTCATAAGTTGCTGACTTAGCTTCAATTCATTTTCCAAAATTTTTAGATTTCTCAGCGTGTTTTTTTAGTCTATGAGATTAAATTTGGTGAAGAATATTTTTTAAGGGTTAATTAAGCTCTTCAGTTGTAATTGCATTTGAAATTCTGATTGATTAATTAATTAAAAATTACATTTATTTTTATATCAAATCTCTTTTATTGTTGATTTTTTTATTAAGAATCATAATTATAAAATGGCATACCTTTCAACGATTCGATGCAGAATCTTTCTCAAAAGAGCAAGATGATAGGAATTAAAGATCACTTACTAAAACTCGAAAAAAATTATTTAACTTGCTCAATCTAAAGTATGCGGCACATTAAAAATATATATAAATTAAAATACAATTTATAGAGAGACGGGACTCTTTATAACTTCGTTATGAGATAAATGAAAATAATAGACGAGTTTAAGGAACAGTTATTCAATTATTTTTCTCAGTGCAACATTTCAGAAGACAAAACAAACACGAACACGAAACTCACTCAACACTCACCATTTGGGAAAAGACAAAAAGATTTTACAAACAAAAGAAAAGATTCCGACACTCACTTAAAATATTATCTAATAATGACTTCCAAGAAAAATCATAGAAATATACCTTTATGTTAATAAGGTAATGCCATCTGTTGATCAAAAGAGAAGTTAGTAGAGTTATGTAACCACTACAAATTTTATTTAGAATAAAAGTTCAATATTGAAAACTCTTTTGCTTTATTCGAAGCAAAGTTTGTTCAAGTGGAAATCCTACGTTCGCGCAATATTCTTCTTAAATTTTTTAGATGTTGAAGTACATTCCTGGTTATTATTTCTGAAATAGACACTTTTTGAACTTTTCCAATAATAATACGAATTTCATTACTATCATTATCAGTAGATTCTATCTGGAGCGATAACAACAATGATTAATACACCAATCTATCTTAGAGGAAAACAAAATGATCTTAAAATAAAAGAAGCCATTTCAATTGACTAACATTTCCTATCTCTTTCAGCACATGCGCGAATGAATGCTATAAAATAAGAAAGCGATAATTGGTACCTTTTATTGCCATCATGATTATGATCTATTCTTTTAGTTTTTAAAAATTCTTCGTTAAATCCGTGATTAGATAGATATGCATTAATACAGGAAGGTAATAATGCATATCTTTGTGAGATAAATTTAAAAAGCGATGAGTTATATAATTGAATATTTTTTATTG
>JAPMOR010120826.1:445826-481849 GCA_026543865.1 Argiope aurantia | reverse complement strand
TTTTATTGTCATCATGATTATGATTCAATCTTGTTTCTTTTAAAAATTCTTCGTTAAGTGCATGACTAGTGAGATATACTATATTCATATAGGAAGTTATTAACCAAGAAAAAATATGGAGGGACATATTCGGAACTTATATGCCTTCAGACAAGAATTTGACTGAGACAGCATTTATGACAGGCGCATGTAGACCCAAGCATAGAAAAGGAAAAACCACCACAACTCGGATGTAAAAATAAAGTTTGGCTTCAAATAAGCAGAAATTAATTATTGTATTAAAATAATTATTAAAATTACACGGATAAAGCGAAATTAATACACAGACGCACGCACGCGTTATATATTATCATATATTCCGTCTAGTACTAATTTCTAAAATGAAATGTAAATATATAAACAAATAAGTAAACTTTGTAAAAATATTGGTTTTGTTTATTTCTTAAAATAAAATTTCCAGTTATTAAATATCTAATATTAAAATATCTCATTAAATCCAAGAAAACCGAATTGATGAAAGCAGACGATATACTTGATTAAATTAGAAAAAATTCATAAAAGAATTAAGTTTAAATTTTATTCCATTCTTAATGTGCATTCAAATTTAAAGTAATTATTAATAAAAATCAGTTTCTGTTTGTTTGTTTTTTAATTCCCCAACTGCCAAGTACTCTTTTATTTATTACTCATCATTTTTATAGATGCCAGAATACCATCATATTGGTTCATGATAAAAGTAAATATGACTGAAACAAATGATAAATACGCAACATAATAGTCAATGTCAGATTACTCTTAAAATTACGATTGAATTTTTATTTTAATCCGATATGTGTAATACCACAAAGCACTATGAAATTGATTAATTAGAAATAACTGAAATTAAATTACTGCGAGAAGGATTTCATGATCTTTTCTAACGTTATGTTTTTGTTTTTTCCTCAAATATTTAAAATCTGGATCTATGTAGTTGAAATCGTTTTACCTAATTATAATAATAACATCATATCAATTCATGATAAAAAAATAATATACAGTGGCTCCCGAAAGTGTTCGTACACCAACAAGAATCAATTAAAAACCTCATTATTTACCATTATATATTCTTATTTTTACATGAAAATTTTCTCATAGCATATTTTTACAGTTCTTAATAAAGCAGTGAAGAATGAATTTTAATTAAGATGAAAATTATTCTTTTCTAAATGATAATAAATAAAATTGCACAAAAATAGGACACAAAAGTGATCATACACTTTAAAAAAAACATCACTAAATATGAAATTTTCTAAATTTTTATAAATGTTTAGTATTTAGTAGGATATCCTTTATTCTTTATAACAGTTTTTAAACGTTTGGGCATAGATTTAACTAAACGGTCGGTTACTTCTGCACCGATCTTGTTCCATTCTTCGATCATTACTGATTTTAGTTGAATTTTCGATTTAATGTCGTGACTTCTTATTCGCACCTTTAATTCTTTCCAAATATGTTCTAGAGGGTTTAAATCCGGTGATTGAGCTGGTGTTTTAATTGTTTGAGGGCAATGATAGAGGCAAAAGAAATGAACATTCATGGTCGTGTGCTTAAGATCGTTGTCTTGGTAATACACAAAGTTGTTTAAAATGCCCAATTTTTGTGTTGACACGTTTAAACTATTATTGAGAATATTTATATAAACTCTATGATCCATTATACCATCAATGAACACTAAATTGCCTACTTCAGCGGCTGACATACACCCCCAAACCATGACACCTCCATCGCCATGTTTTACTGTTCCAACTAAATTCTTGAAATTAAGTTCTTCGTTTTTTTTTTGTTTTGTTTTGTTTTTTTCTCTCTATACAATGATTCTACCATCCGACCCAAAGATGTTAAACTTACTTTCATCTGCAAATAAGACACGATTCCAATAGCTCTCTGGCTGGTTTATCATAGATTTCGCAAATTTAAGCCTAGCAATTCTGTTCTTCTGACTTACAAAGAATTTTTTTCGTGCAGAGCGGCCATGTATACCAGCATTCCGAAGAATTCTACGAATAGTTTCACAGGAAATAGAAGTTCCATTTGATTCATTATATTGTGAAGTAAACTTTATTGCACTCAGTCTTGGATTTTTTAGAAATTTACTCACAATATTTCTTTGACTTCTAGCTGACAGAATTTGAGGGCGACCATTACGAATCTTGTTTTGCAATCCTTTTTCCCTCTCTGTAACGTTTTATTATACTTTGCACCGTTGAATGAGGTAGATTAGTTATAGTTGCAATGCCTCTCATTGATTTTCCAGCTTTAAAATGAAATATAATTAATTTTCATACGTCTAAACTCGTTTCTTTACGAATGCGCGTCATATCTAAGAATAAAGTAAATAGAATAAATAATTGTGATATTAAATACTGAAATCAAACGATTTTAGTGTATTTTTCAATTAGAAGAAAAATAAGCCGCAAAAGATATTTTTATGATGAATTTAAATAAATAATGTTTGGATGTACGAAGACTTTTGTGTTCTAATTTTGTGACATTTTTTATTTAGTTATTTTTTAGAACAATACTACTTGATTTTTTATAAAAATATTTGTTCAGTTTTATTAAGAACTATTTAAAGATGCTAATTAAAAAAACCCAACTAATAAAATGCTTTATTAAGAAGTATAGAACACAATTTCTGCAAATTTCTTTAGTGTACGAACACTTTTGGGAGCCACTGTATATGGCTAAAACAAGATAAAATACGAAGATAAATACGAAGCAAAATAATGAATGTCAGATTCCTTTTAAAATTACGATTGAATTATTATTTTAATCGGATATATGTAATAAAACAAAGCGTTAAAAATTGATTAATTAGATGTAACTGAAATTAAATTATTGTGAAAAAGAATTCATAAACTTGTCAAATTTTATGTTCTTGTTTTCTGAAATTTTTAAAATCTAGGTCTAGGTAGTTAGAATTTCTTTATCTAAATCGTCCCTTAGCAATCATTATTTCCACGAAATTGTTTTCTGCCTCTCAAAGTTTCAAGTAATCGTTAAATTACTTTATATACACCCAATAGAATATAAAACGTGATTATCGACAACCAAATATCTAACTAATTATGGCAGAGTCGAAGATTCTGTCTTATTAATGCGACAATCAGTGACTCGAAACCTTTCCTTTGATAGAATAAAATTTTAATTGCTTAACAGAATTCTCCTGACCTCGGAAATGTTTATACCTTAATTCGTTTTAACGCTTTAAGGATTCCAGACGCAGCAACTGAGAACGCTTTTAATTACTTTTCTTGGGCGAGGTAACGAAGCCGAAAAGTGTTTTATTAGCACTTTTGAACGCTTTATGTACTTGTTTTCGAGAACTAATTGTATGGTAGAAGCCAATTCCTACATTCTTTTTATTTCTTCTTATTTGGCATCCTAATTTATGTCCATACAGAGAATTATTCAATAGGGAGAATTATTCAGAAATCAGGGAATATCTCATTAATATCTAGAAAACCAAGATTAGCTGGGCAGATTTTTTTTTCCTTTTCTTGTAACATTGCATTTATTTGAAGAAAATATTTATATACGAATGACATGGATTATGCAAAGCAGTAATTTGCAAATCAGAGCGATTCAGAATTTCGTTTAATTAATTACAAATTAAGATAAATTCTGAAGGTATTCTGCAGCAGTTTCCGTGAATACCACTGCGCAATTTTGCGCTGGTTTAAAATTTTAAAAATTGTTTTTGTAATAATGCAATTTTAAAGTCGTGCAAATCTTTCCTGTTTTTAAGGGAATTTTGCTTCATTTTCAACAATAGATTGATTACATTATTGCCCTATAATTCAAACCACTTTATTATTTCATTAAATATTTAAGTGCTTGATTTTCTTCCACTGCTGAAAAGTAAAAAAAGAGGATTCTGTTTAATATAGTTTAGAAAAAAAAGTGAAGTGATTATACCTCGAAAACAAAATTAAAGATGAATCAAATATTTACGTTTTTACTACCACTTTAATGCCATGGAGCTAGATTCCATTAAAACGGTTCATATATACAATGAAACGAACATATGTAAGGCAGTTAAAATAACATGACTTTAACGTCTGACAGTTTGACGGAATAATAGCATTAAGTTATATCTAAATGATTAAACTGATATTAAATATAAGAAATATTTCTGGCGTACCGGCTGGTCGCCAAGGCAATTAGTCTTAAATAAAGCTTGTGGAACATTGTTTCATTTTATGGAACACATCATAACCATTCGTGATTTTATCTCAATAAAATACAAAAATTAAGCAAACGTAATTTCATTGTTAAAAGAACTAAAATGGAGGAAAAGGAAGCATGTGAAGATGAAGTATCTTGTGAAAGGCCATTCAAATATTTGCACAAAGAAAATGGAAGTATTCTGTAATTTTCTCCCATAGTTTCCCCAAATTATGTGTTGCGTTTTAGGTTTAGACTCGTTATATTAAATTTAATGTGCATTTGTGAACGGAAATTTCTTCGCGTTGGCATTTTTGTTCAACAATTTGATATAGATAACAGTTTTGGTTTTACGACCATTTGTTGAATTCATCCCTCATCTAATTTGCTCTTCAGTTTTTGTGTTTACATATAAACAGAACAAATGCAGAAGTTTAGTTTTAAAAACATGTTTTACGAACTGGAAGAATGTTGGAAAGAAAAACGATCGAAACATCTAGATCCTATTTTTTTTTATGATTATAATATTTTCGCTTTTTACTTTCTCCTATACAAAGAATAGAGAAAATATAATAATCATCAAAAAATTCGAACTCGAGATTTTGACTTATCTACACCTTTTAGATCTCCCTGAGTTCAAAAAACACATTTTTGGCATTATGTCTGTGATAAAAAAAAACTCAAAAACTATTTCAGCTGGACAGATGAAATTTGGTATATGGTCCTTACACCAAATTTGTAAATTTCTTACAAATTTTGAATAAAATATGTTTGGAGGAAGTCCGTTTATCCGACTGTACGAATACAAGTTAACAAGATAATTACAAAACGAAGAGATCTAGATGGATAAAATTCATATTTAACTTCTGTAGTGTACATACCTGACAAATGTTGAGCCAAATCCAACAACGGAATGATCATTTGTTGGTCTGTACTTTCAGAAACATGCAAATGCGATAAATCAAAACCGCAATATATTAAATTTATTGAATTTAATATGTGTGATATTATGACTGCAAGTGTAGTTCTATGTCAAATAATTCAAAAAGCAAGGACTTAAATTTATGAAATTTGGTAGGAGATTTTGTGTCTACAAATGTAGTTTTGTGTCACATATTTACTCTAATCAATTGAGAAAAACGAGTCTAAAGCACAAATTCGATTATCGGATACTATTAACTGCATGTCGGGGATTAATCGCCAGGGACAACACGATAGATTCCGCAGAAGCGCTAAATCCCAATGCCGAAAGAACTCTGGCAAGACAGGTTTTTTACAGAATATGCGTGAAAATTTTGTGGAGGCCATCCCTTCGGAAATGACAAAATTAAAAAGATTTTTCGCGTTGAATTGTACTATTAGAAAATGTTTTATTTTATTAATCTACCAAAAGTTTGTCATATTTTATATTCAAATGCTGAGATGTGCTTATAAAAGAAAAAAAAATCACAAGTACAGTTGATATCAGAAAAATAGAATTTAATGTTTTCCTAGAAAAGAGCAAAACGAACAATGAGGCTTTTATTTTCATTCTGTTTATTAATAGATTTTTACATCAATCATTTTCATTTTTGTCTTTGTTGAATCTATATTATTCAGTAAGAAGACTCCAGTGTATTCATTATGGAACGCCGCTTATAACAAATTCTTCTGCTTATTCTTTCATGAATAAAAAGTTTTTTTGTGTGTGTGTTGATTTTTCTCTTCATAATTATATTTTATTTTTGTGGCCATTATAGTATACATTATGAATAAAATAATTAAATGCGTAACATGAATCTTGGGAGTTTCATAATTCATCATCTTTAACTCCCCAAATGTTTAATTATTTTGATTTAATAGCTTTAAGGACTGAATAGTTAGCTTCTAAAATAAATTCTTTAGTTAAATCTTTAACATCTTAAGATATTTTATATGTGCATAATTTTAAAACATATACATTTGAACGTGGATAATACATATTTGAACTGAACACGAAAAGTGGAAAAGCTTGGTCAACCATTTAGAAGCTAAATTTATGAAACTTAATAGCAAAAAATCCAGATCTTAATTCTTTTTTAATTTTGAAAAGTTAGAGAATTGATTTATTTATATAGATATAAATTTTGTAAGTTTTTTCCCATATTATACTCTAATACTACATCAAATTTATTTCATTGCCTCCTATTTAAAACTTTTTTCATAGTTTATTATCACAAATGATTTTGATCTTTTTAACTTCTCATAGACACAAAGTGTTGACGCACTTCCATGTTCCTGAGCTTTCTGAATCCGAAAAACCCGTTTTTGGGATTATGTCTGTCTGTCATGATAACTGAAAAACATTTTGAGCTAGACAAATGAAATTTGGCAGGCTGGCTTTACAAATCATTTGTAGATTCCTATCAAATTTTGAACGAAATCCATTTTGAGAAAATCTGTTTGTCCGATTTTCCGCGTACAAATAAACATGATAACTACAAAATATAAAATAAAGAGTTGTATAAATAAAATTCTGCAAAAAGATATAGCATCAAAAATACAGATTCTTATAATATTATGAACCAAATCTGTCCAAGAATTAAACACATGTTGATTCTGTACTTTCGCATGAATAATAACTATAATAACTCAAAAATACAATAATTTAAATAAATAAAATTTGGTTTATGATCTTATAACTGCAAATTTTATGTCAAAAGTTGCTTTTAATCAGTCAAAAAAACGTTCAAAATGCGAATTCGAGTTTCGGTACTTTTTAAAAACTGAGTGATAAAAAAAATCGCCAAATATCATTCAACAGATTCGTTAAAATTTTTATATTCATGCCAAATATCAATATTTTGTAACTACAGTTCGCCAATGCCAAGCAATACATTCACACCCTTACCCTATGTCCTCAGTTGCATACTGGTGAAGAGGGATTAGATTATACGAGAAAGTGTTGAGGAAACCTCTCCCCCTGGTTTTATTTTGTTTTAGTTTGGAAGTTATTTAATTGAGCTGGTTTTATTAAATGGAATTGAGTGTATTATTTTACTTTATTTTTGATCAAGCGAAATGTGCACTGGAAACCAATAATTGCCCTGTAAAGCAATAACTGACACATATATCATTTGCTTTTGTCCAGTCAATAAATTTCATTTTAAGTATTCGTGAATTTTTTTTTATTATGTATATATTTTCATGAGAAATTTTATGTATTAGAGATCAATGAACCAGTTAAATATTGTTTTTCATATATACATCATTGCAAAATATGCAGCTAAAGTATTTTGACATAGAATGTAGAAAAACAGTCAAATACTTTCAAACTAATACATAGTAGTCGGTTTTTTGCATTTGTCCGAAAATTAAATTTCATTTTATGTGTGGTGAGAAATTTTGGATTCTATCTTTATGTATTCGAAAAAGTTCATGTATGAAAAATCTTTGATCCAATTAATTATTATCTTTCATAAGAACGGCATTGCAAATATGCAGCAAAAGTCTTTTCACATAGAATTAAAAACAATCTAATTCTTTATAACTAATGCATAGAAGTCTGTTTTCTGCTTTTGTCCGAACCTTTAAATATGGGCCGCGGTGGCCTGGTGGTAAGGCCTCGGCTACGGAACCGGAGCGTTTCAAGTTCGAAACTCGATTATACCGAAGAACCATCGTGTAAGAGGGTCTGGTACACGTTAAACATCCTGGCCAAACGCCCTCCCACAGGGGTGGCGTGGATGTTCAGAGAGGGAATGCCAGCTCAAGTGTCATCCTCGTCATCTGACCGTCGTTCAAAATGACGAGGTCCGTCCCAAAATAGCTTTAGTGTTGTTTGTAAAACGGGACGTTAATATAACTAAGCTAAACTAATGGATTCAATTCTAAATTTGATTGGCTTCTGTATTTCGGATGTTAAATCTATGTGACAAATTTTATATATCTAGCTCTCTTCATTTTATAGTTGTGTTAACTTGTATTTCGAACAACCGTGCATACAGACTTCCTTTGTATGGTTTTCAATAAGAATTTGACAGAAATATATGTTTGATGTAAAACCCATATAAGAAATTTTATTTGTACGTAGCTCAAAGTGTTTTTGTTATCTTTGTGAAGAAGGACAAACAGAAGGATGTATAAATAATACCAAAATTTTTATCGAAATCCAGAATTCCATCAAAATCTAGAGATTTAAATTTTTTGACGATTGAATTTCTGTACACTTCGTATATGAGAAAATAGAAAAAAGATCTGGGGATATGTATAAATCTCCATGCTTCAGATTAAACTCAGTACGAATAAAACAAGAAGAATCATCTATTTTTAACAATATATCTCTTGTGTAAAAAATTACACTAAATATAATGTTGACTAGTGGCGTTCAAACTTTCTCATTGAATGGACGACTTTAAAAATTTTATGGACCGTGGTGGTCTGGTGGTAAGGTCATGGCTTCGGAGCCGGAGAGCTTCAGATTCGAGACCCGATTCCACCAAAGAACTGTCGTGTAAGCGTGTCTGGTGCACGTTAAATGTCCTCCCGCTGGTGTTGCGTGGTGTGGAGAGGGGGGTGCCAGCTCAGGTGTCGTCCTCGTCATCTGGCCATGTTTCAAAATGACGAGGTCCGTCCCAAAATATCCCTAGTGCTGCTTTAAAACGGGACGTTAATATAACTAAACTAAACAAGATTGGTTTTTAAAAATAATGAGAAACTAAAGTGATAAAACATCTTTTATCTGATTTTTAATTACTTCATAAAATAAAATATGATCTATTCATTTATTTTTGAAAACTGAATTCCAATAAATAATAATCTGAATAAACTAATGACAGAAATAAACGAAATCTATCTTTAGTTTTACTTATGTGCATATAATTTCATTCAAAAACTTTTACCCAAAACTATAAAGTTTTTTTGCAGTCTCTATGAAACAATAAAAAGCGACTCAAAAAATTTCAATGCATTACAAGACATTTTATCACTTAAAAATGCAGTAAAATTTAGCCATCCACACTGCTTCTTCCTTCCCCATACTTAGGGAATAAAAGTTCTTTCCAAAGTGCAAATCTACCGTAACACCGAATATCTTTACCAAAATTTAATGGCTCACAAAATGCAGCAGTTAATAAGATTTTATACGCTTGTCTACCTAAAGAATATTGTGTGGTTATGGTTTTCAAGAAAACTGAAATGACTTGTAATGGAGTATTCGTGAAATAGATCAACTGCAAATGAAATTTATCGAACACAAAAGTTAGAACTGGGATCTATTTACGCGAGAAATAAGTGGAAAGGGAAGAACATGACGTCTTTTTACTATTCTTTGAAATATTTCCTGTAAGGGTCCATTTGGCTCCCAATAGTTGAAGTTAATTTGATTAAATCATATTGTTGTAGCTCGAATATACAGATTATTAAATGTAAAAAGATATTAATAAAGAGACATCCTTTGGTCTAAATTCTCTATATATCATCTGTAATGAAAAATGGAATTTCATTTACATTTAGAATGATGATTAGAACCAATGGTTTGTGTATGATCATTCCATTTGTTTCAATAACGAATTTTTTTAAATTTAATGCAACAGTATAATATTTCTTGCTATGTTTCATTTAAATAATTTGCAATGTTTTTATCATGAAAAAATATCTTAGAATTTTATTTAATGAATGTATTTATGTTAAATTCTTAATTTTTTTTAATGTGTGTTAGAATAAATTATATCTGTAAAATCTTTTTGTTTTCAAATATTCTTTTTACTCTAGTACTTATAAATAAATTCAATATTTGCTTTTTCATCTTGTTAAACCTTTTAGATTTTAATTAGTTTAACGTAAAATGCACTAAAATCAATATTTGCAAAATGTGCAAGAAATATTTCTTAAAATTGAAACGGCAAACAGTTTTCAAAGCAATTTGCTATGCTGCTATTCCAAGTGGAGATTTAAATTCTTACACTTAAGATTCACTGCATTTTGCTTTTATCCTATCCATTTACTTCCCAATTCTTAATAACAAGAAATATTTAGCTTCTATTTATTTGAATTTCAAAATAAGATCTGAAAATTCAATTATGACTCTTTTATGTCCGATGAATTAATAATCCCGTTAAGGAAAACAATCTTTTTTTTTTCAATCTAAAAACAAATCTTTTATGAATATTTAACTGAAGAAATGAATTTTTCAATAAGAAAACGAAAAAAAAAGAGTTAAAACCTAGGAAAAGCTTTACATCTTATAATTCAGTTTGTCACTTAAAAATCAAAAAGCTTTTTGCACCATTCCTTCTGAACCCTTTTATCTGTATTCTTTAAAAAAATGTTATTTCCTAGATGAAATCCGAAGCAACACCGAATTTCTTTAGCAATTTCAATGGCATTCACGACGTTGCTTTTAATAACAATTCGACCACCGATTCACTTGAGAAGCAGGCACAAATACCAATATTCAAGAGAAATTCAAATCTATGTATATTGGTGCTCGTAATGTTTCATCAAATTTTGTATGATTATTTTAAATATTATTAATAATTTATGGAATAAATTAGCCTATTGCATTTGGGGGGGGGGTTGCCAATACAATTTTTCTGAATATTACAATATTAGTTATATTCAGCTGATGATATTAAAGCTGTTTTTGCGCAGTGGAAAGAGAATCGCACAAAAAAAGGTTTGAGTGTAATGTAAACAATGAGATAATTTACATCTTTTTACATTTTCCAGTTCGTTTTTAAACCAAAGACAAGACACTTTCGGTGACCAGCTGCTCACCTATCATATTAATAGTATTCATTTCGTGGTATCATCTAACTTTGTTATAACACAAAATGGAGGTATTATTTTAAATTACACTTGCTCAAAAAATATACAGTGTGGTGGTATGTGGATTATTATGATCTGTGCAGGAAGCAACAGGACGAATGTTGTAGGAAACATTTCTTTAATAATCACATTCACACACTAAACAATTACAAACACAAAGACAAGACATTTACGCGCGCGCTTCACAGATCAGCGTCACATTCCCTTCTCATTACAATCGCAATGCATTATGGGATTACATATGGGATGGCTTAATCAGGTATCGCCATCTAGTATCCAAAAGAGAAGATAAGTGTAATGCAACTGCTATAACAGCATTTTTACTGATTAACTGCTCATGAAAGAGGACGAATTTATTCGACAATTCGATCCAGTTATTCCTAAGGCGTCATTTTTTAACATCTCTAAAGTATCGATAGCAGAGATTGATATTCTGCTATTGGTGAAGCCACTAAGCACCCTGAGTGTTCAAATAAAATAAAATAAAAATTGAGGAAATCGAACCTGTTTTTTGGGTGAAGGAACTGTTTCTATATTTTTCTTAATTATTAATAATATATAAATTTATGCAGTTGTAGACATTTTGGTGTGCCAGAAATTCATTATGTAATGTTCATTTTATTTATTATTTTCAAGATTTAGTATACAGCAAAATATTTTTAAAAAAAAAAACGTGTTTTAAATAGAGTAGTAAAATCAATAGCATGTATATTAATATTAAATATTATATTAAAATTAAATCAAATTATTAAATCAAATAAGATGTTACGAAATTTTTTATATGATTTAAGTCTATATTGTATTAAATGTTTCTAAAATTAAAGGATTTTAATGATGATATTATGCATTTTTGTTGAATTTTCGATTGAATGTATTAAAATTTGATGAATGAATAGAACTAGGCCTTGGCACTCAATTAAGAATTAAGTGCCAGGAAAGTTTATTGAAATTTTGCAACATTCATTTCATGCGATTTCTGAAATGATGATAATAAAATTGAATTTAAAAATAAAGTAATTAGATGATATTCAATTATAATTTATATATGACTAGCCGCCTTCGATGACCAGTTGTTTGCCCTCTCTGTAGACATTTATAAATTAAATTAGGCAACCAGTTTTGTTGAATTATCACAACAAAAGAAAATTTTGTTTTAAATTATATTTCTGAATTAGCGTAGAGCATTCTGATTAGTTAGTTATGTTTACAAAGTAAAGAAATTTACTAATTCACACCAGCTGTTCAGACTGGGAATTCTGACAAAATTTTATTTAGAGAAACTGAAATAGGATGGAAGACAGGCAACCATTAATGACATATCTACAAGTCACCAACTTTGAAAAATAAAATATGAAATAAAAATTTGCGAAATCGATCCAGTAGTTCATACTGGAGACTGATATTTTGGTTTTCTTGAAATATATAAATAGCATTCTGAAGCAGTAAAAATAATTATAATTAAGTTTCAGATTCTATAATGATTTCGCAAATAATCAGTTTCATATGCGTAAATTTAATAAATGAAAATACAAATCTCTTCTACAGTGAACAAATTTTAAAGAGAAAATTCTATAAAACCAACGTTCGAAATTTAAATTTAGTAAATCATGAAAAATTTACTCTGTCATTCTAAGCTATTAAAATTCCATTATTAAAATGAATGGAAGCAGGGCATGGAGAATATTTGTCTTAATTACCATTTTAATAACCCCATCCTTCATCCGAGAACGAAATCAAGTATGCTGACAACCCTTAAAAATCACCCTCGCATCCACTTTATGTTTCATAAGCAACAATGTCACTAGCATGACACAATTAAATTACCTTCCTCTTTTGGAAACTAAATGAGCTCTTCGCTCAGATGCACCTCATATGGGGTCTAAAGAATTACGCAAGACATCCGCCTCATCCATAAAGAGCAGTGAATCCATCTCAGAGATGGCTTTTGCGTACCGTGAATTTCATTGTAAGCGATCCTTTTAAAAGAGCTTTCCGCTATAAGCTGTTTGATTGATTTTTTTCTGGAAAGATGGTAGCTGTGTTCTGCTCCTCCAGCGAGCAAATGCTGAAAATCTTATTAGCCGCATCTTCATCTAATCCATTAACTTTTACTAAAGCAATTTGTTATTGCTTCAGATTGCACTTTAGAAAAGAACTTTTTCTTTTCGAAGTGTGCGAAATGAAAAGGGGGAGGGTGTGGAATTTGTGAGAGAAGGCTTATGTATTTTAAAGTATTTTATTGAATCGAAAAGAGCAACAAAACAAAACCGCAGTGACTTTTTTTAAGTGTTTTTTACTGTTGTAGATATTTTTAAAAAATAGAAAATTTTTGGTTCATGTCCGTGAATGATTTTATCATAAAATAAAAAATAAGAGTCGTTTGTTATATTCCCTTTTATTCGTTAAAAATAGCTTTAATTAGATTTTAACATCTTTTTAGGCACTTTAATTTAATTTAACCTCTTTCATGGTTGTAAAAAGGGAATTTCGCTATCTGTTTTTCATTTAATTCTTGATCGTTTTTCATATATTCTGCTCAGTTTTGTATTTTAAATTTAACATTTAAATTAATTTAATTCCATTATCACAAATTGATTATTATGACCCACCGGAAGGAACACGCAAAAACTTGAATGACAGCAACGCCACAACAGCAACACTGGCGGGAACTATGGTTGTTTTCTAAGGACCATCACCGGTCACGGTACGACTCTTGCCTAAGGATGTACGTCCTTTCATCGATGGGAGGAGCCAGACCTCCACCTTTTCGTGTACCCACAGGGGTGACGAGAACCAATCACCATACCGGAAACTTCTCATCCACAATTACAAGGTGCCCCCTCCCATGGGAATTTAATTCCATTATCAGTAGTCAACTTATTATGTTCCCTAAAAAGCATCAAATCAAACGAACATAAAAATTAGACATAAAAAAATGCTTAGAGGTAATGTGTCATGAATTGTAAAACTAAAATTGTATTGTAAATTTTCAATGAAAATACATGTTAAAAAATCTTTTCAAATGCACGCTTTTATTATTATATAATAATCTAACCATAACATAAAGGAATACTGTATTTATGAAAAATATTTCTCTTCTTTGAGTGACTTTGGCCAAAATGCGATATATTTTTACAGTTTTGGTATGAAAATTACATGCAAAATGTCATTAATCTAGCTCTTTGTTTTTCTGAACTATCAAAATTCCAGTGAATATTTCTTTTGGATTCGAGGATGTTTGAACTATGAAGATTCATCAAAATCTTGAGGTTGGATTCTTTTAACGATTGTAATACTTTCTTTTCGTATACTTGATGATAAAAATCAGTTACTAGAAAAATTCTGTAAAAAGAAACAAACTCTACTGGATAAAAATCACCTTTAATGCTGTCAATCACTAGATTTTTTAGACTGTGGAATCCATCTTTGTCTGCTGTTTCTAAATAGGTTCTGTAGCGGCAAAACTAAATAAATAAAGTTAGAAAAAAATATCAAAAGAGAGAAAATCTGCTTCTTTCTAAACAATCAACGAAGTATAATGCTTGGAGCTTAGTTGAGTTCCATGGTTACTTAAGTTTGTATATATGTGTTTAATACTTTTCTTTTTTGCGTTAAAAGCTTTATTCCTTTGGAATTCGATTCTGAACTATTCCTTGTATATCTCTGAAAGGAATAAAATTGAAATGTTTTTTTATGTTACACTATTAAAAATATTATCCTTATGTTATAAAATAAAAAGTGGATCTAATTTTGACATGCATTGTCTTTAATGATTTTCAATCAATTGCTGATAATTAGCCTTATTCATAACGATTACTTTTTTTTCTGTATAATAAATCAACACATTAGCAGCAGAAGGTTATATTAACATTTCGCAGAGCAGTATCTTCCTTTTCATTTTATTATATATTAGCCGCCTTCGGCGACCAGCCGGTTCGCCAGTATTACCGCTCGCTACAATTTTCAATTAAATATTTTAAGTAACTGGTCTCTTAAAGGATTCTCAAACAAAACATTTTTAATCTTCAAATTTTGATAGTCATATCAAACTTATACTGTTTAGATCGTTTCGTTCAATTTACTATATATATTTTGCTAATTTGTTGTCACTTCCGGCAAAACTTCAACTTTAATTTAAAATGTAAATGACGAAATTGCAATTAATATTAAGATATTTTTTAATAAAACCAAGCGTTTTATTTTATTTATCATCTTTATTGTTATTTATTAATTATTATTATTATTGAATGTGAGTATTGCAAACAGAATCGCTCGGTATTTAAGTCTTATGTTAACTACAAAATATTTTTCATAATTTATGTAATATCTCAAACAATAATTGAACAAAAATTTCTGAGATACAGCATAAAATTCAGTTTTTAGTTTTGCTTTCAAAAGGATTGAAATGAAATCAATAATAATATTTTGTTCCTGCCTATAAATATATTTCAAAAATTATGAAGTCTAAATTTAATGCAGTAAGGTATCATATTCTGAGAAATATTCTGGACACACTAAATTTTAAATAAATGAATGAATGTTTCTGTTTTCCACGATCAACTAAGACTTATTTGTGAAGTTTTAAATGTTAAAAATTTTAAAAATCTCAACATTTTCATAATCTTAGGCCAATTAATCTTGGGAAACCTGCGCGCTGATTGGCGTATTTTCTTTGAAGCGATCGATGGAAAATCTAAAATTATCCTTTTTTTGTTGAATAGTGATATTCAAATGTTCATAAATCAGTCAGTTTAAGTGATTGGAAATTAACTGTTAAAAGTCAGTGATTTAGTTGATTGGAAATTAACTCTATGAACCACCATAAAATCTGTGCATTCTCTTGTGGTGTATGCATTCTCCTTAATATCCGCTTGAATAAAACATCACATACAAAAGTACTACATAGAACAAACACATCAAAAGTAAACATAACATTTCAATAGTTGCCAAAAACAAAAGAGAGAAAAATGCAATTAATAAGCAGACGATATTTAGAAAAGTACAGATATTTAGACTGGAAAATGAAATTATCTGAAATTAACCACATGCGCAGACGATATTTACAAAAGTAAAAATATTCAAACCTGAAAAGGAAAATATATGAGTTATTTCATCAATAAATGCCATAAGTTTGTTTATATCTTCATTATTTTATGAGTCATTAAACATCAAAATGTTTCCGTGACTAAATAAACACCCTGTATAGAAAGATCATAAAATAATTTTTCTTGAATTTATTTTTTAGAAAAAATAATATTTCATATTTGTTTCATTTCCTACAAACACGTGCCGAAAATTATATTTTTCCAGATTTCATTTCCAAAAAGATTTAATTTATTTTTAATTCTAGCTTTAGTCAATGTGATGGCAACACTTTGAAAAAAGCTAATTTTTTCCCATGAATGCGAAACGTGCTTAATTTTAATTTTTATTTTTTACGAAAAAAATTATTGAAAAACATAGTTAAAATATTTATTTAAAAATTCTTTAAAAATAGAAATTTAATTTTAAGATTAAAACATTAGTATCATTTAAAAGATACATTTTTGATCTTTAACTTCATGTAAAAATCTTTTTTGTGCGGTAATATTTTCGGAAGCTATAGCAGAAACACGCCAAAATTTCGCTTAATTTTTAAATAAATAAAATTCTACTTAAAAATTCGAAAAAATAACCCCAGGTGCACATTCCCGGCCTCCAAGGTATACACGTGCCAAATTTGGTAGTTGTAGGTTGAATGGTCTGGCCTGTAGAGCGCCAACACACACACATTGAGCTTTATTATAAGTATAGATATAGACAAAGTATACAGGAACTAAATACTCCAAATCATCAAAAAATCCGATTTCAAAATTTCGATAACTTTGCTAAAGTAATTTTTGAAATTGTGTCTATCTGTACATTAGTTGGTTGATTATTATTTAATAATTATAATACTTATAGATGCAGAATAATGGAGTGACGTTTGTCAGTCTACTATCAAAGATACTATAAGCTGACAAGGGAAAAAAAGGCATGTGATCATAACATTATAACCATACTAATCATAGTGGCAATAATTTCACTTTAATTTGCATAGAGAACTCAGCGCTCCAAGGGTCTTTTTTTTTTTCCATATAGCATACGGCTTTCCGCATGGAATTAGACGCCCTCTAGAAGCAAGAAAATAAAATAACCTTTACCTGTTTTGCAAGTGATAATACATTTTTTTAGATGACATTTAATGGTTTTTACTTAAAAATGGATCATTATACAACATGCGTTATTTTATGTGCATCATTGGATGATTTTGTTTATGATTAAGAGAACGAGATTCTAACTAAATATCTTAATCTTTCAAAATCTAACTCTTCAACAAAAACTTTTATCCCGCATGTACCTATTTATGTGCATCATCAGGTGATTTTGTTTATATTTCTCAAACTGTGATTCTAACCAAACGTCGTAATCTTTTCTAATCTAACACTCAAAACAATTTTATCCAGCCTGCATCATTTTATGCACTCAAAACAAACTTTTATCCAGCCTGCATCATTTTATGTGTGTCATCAGATGAATTTATTTATGATTCCGAAATCGAGATTCTAACCAAATCTCTTAATGTTTTCTAATCTAACTCTTAACAGAACTCTTAAAAAAACTATGCTCTAAATGTTATAAAATTATGCACCAAAAAAAAATTATGTACCGTTTTATGTGCATCATCAAGGAATTTTGTTTATTTTTTTAACCGAGAATTGTAACCAAACCTCTGAATCTTTTCTAATCTAACATTTAAAACAAACTTTTATCCAGCATGTACCGTTTTATATGCATCATCAGGTGATTTTGTTTATATTTCTTAAACCGAGATTGTCACTAAATCTCTTAATCATTCCTAATATAACTTTGAAAACAATCTTTTATCCAGCATGCATCATTTTATGTGCATCATCAGGTGATTTTATTTATTAATTCCGAAAACGAGATTCTACCCAAACCTCTTAATCTTTTCTAATCTAATTAAGAATAATAATTAACTTTAAAAAATATATTCATCGCCCAATACTCTACCATCGTTAGATTTACAACTTACATCCAACAACAATCCTCTGCGATCCATTTCAAGCATAATTAATGGCAGGGCATTACGAAAATGCAATGAAGCGTCTTGATACTGATTCATCACTTCCGACTAAGACCGATATTGCTTATACTTATTCAAGGCAACATGAAGAGGTCTCTTTTGTTTTTGTTTCGTCTCTCACTTTTCTTTTGGCTCATTAACAAAACTGCCTAATGAGCTTAAAGTGATAGTCTAATGAGACAGGGATCTTGTTTGTATTTATTTTTACGATGCTTTTATATTTTGAAGGAGAAAACACCTCAGCGCCAGATTAAGAGGAAATGGTAAATGAGATTTTTATTCATTTTTGATAAAAATATTAACAGCGGATGTTAAATACGGTTGGAAGATTAATTATAGAGACACTGAGAGTGATTATATTGAATCGACACCTCTCCGCGTTGAATTACTTTTATTGTTAGGGCAGCAGACAGAGAATAAATCCTTATACGATTGCCATGGTGATGCTTTATTGGAGATAATATATTACCTGTAATGTGATAGTTAAAAAACTCCAGCGGCTAGCTTTAAAAACAACGATGAAATGAAGTTAGTAAAAAACTTAAATTAATATATCGTAAAGGTTTTAAAAAAATTCTGCAGTTTTCTGAGATATGTTTAAAAACTATAAAAGTTAATTATAAGATTAAAAAAATCCATAGTCTTGTCATTTTTATGAACGCATTGGCAGAACGATAGTAACCTCATCATTTTTCAGGTGGATTCAGAATACGTATTTTCTTTTCTCATAGATCATTTGACTCACACAAAACAAGAATCTAGATTTAAATATGTACAGAGTGTCCCAAAAAGACGTTAATAAACTTGAAGGATCAGTTAGTTAAAATCTTTGGTCAGATTTTCAGAAACAAGTCAATTTTACTACTTCATATACGAAGTCCGGTGGAAGTATAGCTACCGTTAAAAAAACTCGAACTCGAATTTGGGGGACTCTCCAAGTTTCAGACCTTTCTGAGTTCGAAAACCACATTTTTGGAGCTACACCGTGTGTCTGTGAACACAGCAATCTGACCCTGAACTAGACAGTCAGATTATTTACTATTTAGATCAAGTCCCACAATAATCTGATTTAAAACCCTTTGAACTAGACATATGAAATTTGGAATATAGATTTGGATATGGATATGGATCAAATTTGTAGATCTTTATCAAATTTCGGACGAAATCCATTCTGGGGAAGTTTGTCTGTCTGTTCGAATATAAGTTAGCATAATATTATTATAAAATTTTGTACACAGGTTAAGAATTTAAAATGTATTTTCATTTCAAATTTTAAATCAAAATTATCAAATGGTTTGACCGTCTGCTAGTCTATAATTTTGCATACATGTAAACGCAATAATTCAAGAATGCAAGAACCTAAATCAATAAACTTTCTATACAGGGTGTTTATTTAGTCCTGGACCCATTTTGACGTTTAATAACTCATAAAATAATGAAGATATAAACAAACTTATGGCATTTATTGATGGAATAACTCATATATTTTCCTTTTCAGGTTTGAATATTTTTACTTTTGTAAATATCGTCTGCGCGTGTGGTTAATTTCAGATAATTTCATTTTCCAGTCTAAATATCTGTACTTTTCTAAATATCGTCTGCTTATTAATTGCATTTTTCTCTCTTTTGTTTTTGGCAACTATTGAAATGTTATGTTTACTTCTGATGTGTTTGTTCCATGTAGTACTTTTGTATGTGATGTTTTATTCGAGCGGATGTTAAGGAGAATGCATACACCACAAGAGAAAGCACAGATTTTATGGTGGTTCATAGAAACGAAATCGATAGTGCAAGCACAGAGAAATTTCAGAAGAATTTACCAAAAAGATCCTCCATCCAAAAACAGCATCTTGCGGTGGAAAAAGAATTTTCTAGAAATTGGAAGTATCGCAGATAAGAAACGTTCCGGACGTCCTTGCACAAGTGATTTGGATGTCGAGCGTGCCAGAGAGACATTTTTACTCAATCCTAGAATATCTGTGAGATCAGCGGTTCACATTCATTGACAAGGGTCATGAAACTTTTTGAGTCTATTTAACCATTTATGTTATTAATTTTAATCTATCTTTATTATTTTATGAGTTATTAAACATCAAAATAGGTCCGGGACTAAATAAACACCCTGTATTATCTGGTGGTTACAATATCGTTTCGTGTCAAATCATGGTGCCAATCTATCGGAAAAAGCCATTTTTTTTTTCTTTTTTTTTTTTTGATGAATTTTATTTTTATATTTTGCAAGCTTGCCTTCCCTTAAAGTGACGTTGTTTGACTACTAGCTTTTTTCTTCTCTGTAAAGTTATTATTACTTTCAATTCTAATCACTTGTAAATTAAAATGAAATGAATGCTTGCCGATAAATAAATGCTGATCCAAAAAAAAAACATAATATAATGTTAAAGCACACACAAAATATTCCAATAAAAAATATATTTAAAATAATAATTATGGCAACGGTGTTGTTTAGTGATTTGTCTAAAAATCAATATTACGTCACACTACTTAAACAAAAACTACCTAGTCTCGAAATCGAGTTATATCATCGAATGAATCCTTCTACGAAAATCAGTCAAAAGTAACTGAAAATATTATCATGTAAATCATGCTACTATTTATAAATAAGAACGGTAAAAACTGGCAGCATTTTATAATTTTTAAATTTAAATATATAATTTCAAACTTTAAAAACTATTCCTAAACAATTTCATATGCTTTTACATTAAAATTGTATAATTTTGAAAAGTGCGTATGCGAAGCGCGTATATGTAGTATTAATTAAGTTTGGAGTAATGCCTTTTATGAAAACATTACTGATGTCGGCTTACATTATTATGTAAGACAGGTAGAAAAATTTATTAGATACAAATTTAAACATTTAGATAATATTTCGTTAAGTGCTAAATAATTACAAAAAATATGTATAATCTAAATGCAGTTCCTTTTAAATCTCAAGCATTAATTGTTTTCAGACTAGCCTAAGGATAACTTATGAAAGAAATATGTAAACTTTCAAAATTTCTAATGCATTTAAATCAAACTAAATAAATTTGTACCAAATTCAAATCAGAATCCCATATTATCTCATAGATACAAAACCAAAAATTCTCATTAGAATTCAGAGCAAATTTTAAAAAAAAAAATCTATTCTGCTCTGCTCTAAATTAGGAGATTTCGAAAGTATTTTGCTTCTAATCTTTGATAATCCCATTTAATAAATAAAAAAAATCATGTACGATCTTTTATCAATAAAAACAATCAACAAAAATATCTCCATTTTTTTAACTAAATAGTAATATTATTAAAACTCCAATTAAGTACAAGTGACGCATTTAATTAATAGAAACGTTACAGACAGAAATAAAACAAAAGTCTTCTCCGCATTTTATACCATTCCGGTTTTCTTTAGATCCTAATTGAATCATCAAAATGTTTACGGAATGCTTCAGCCAAACTAGCTGGGAAAACTGAGAAATTTTGATCTCTAATAATGGGTTTAGCTTGCTGGAACAAGGTGTTTACTATTATATATTAATAGGAAAAGACAGAGCATTTTGAAAACTGATCCGAAGCAACTACTCACTGCTTCAGATGCTCAGCATAAATGTATAGCATAAATAATTGAGCATAAATATGATTCAGGTGTATAACATAAATAATTGAGAATATATCATTTCTATTATTTTATGTAATAAATATACAGGGGGGTTATTGTCGTGGCTGGTTCGTGAGTGCTTTGAATAAATAGGCAAATAGAAAACTGAACAACAAATTTATTGCAGATTCGTTCGAGTTACTCTGCTCAGTAACTCCTTATACTCCAAGAGCAAACACTCGAATGATCTCACTCTTTTAATTACACTCGCGCTAATTGTCTAGCGCCATCTATGAACGTTTATTTCCTAACGCTTCAAAATCCAATCACTACAGTTATAATTAAAATTCCATTTTGAAAGGATCATAAAAGGAAACTACTGTCCTAAATGTTATCAAATTTGGTAATAGTTTAAAGAAGATCATGGGAATTTCTTTTCCGCCAAAAAAAAAAAAGTTCAAAAACTCACCACCAGGGAGAGAAATGGCGCTGTATGCAATATTGTTAAGCAAAGTAGGATTTGAAGACCGGTTTAAAATGTGTTTAATCGTTTCTGAAACTGGATACAAAGTATGTTCAATGTCGCATCCACCATTTTCTGAAAGCAAGTTAAATCACATTACTTACTGCATTCTCAACAGTAGTTCTCCGCATATCAGGAGGAATGTTACGCACATGTCGGCATTTTTCAGTTCTGCCAAATTGTTTAGATTATCACCCTTAACAGTGCTTTTGAGATAACACACTGAACATGCTTGGTAACACGTTTCAGAAACGATTAGACACATTTTAAATCTGTGTCCTATTTTGCTTAACATATTGATACAGCGCCATTTTACCCTTGGTGGTGAGTTTTTTAACTTTTTTTTGGCGGGAAAGAAATTTCTATCACCTTTAAATTATTCCCAAGTTTAAAAACATTTGGTCCCCTAGTTTTTCTTTTATGGCCATTTCAAAGTGGAACTTTAATTATAACCAAACTTTATTTTTAGAGAAACTAAATAGTCACAAAGTATAAATATAATTTATTTATATGCCTGTTGTCCATGGATTCAAAGAAAAAGAATGGAGTGACCTCAGAAAGCAAGACAGTAACATGAAAAACACAAAAACACATGCTACGTTTCTAACTACTCGTTTTCTCGCGTTGCTTTGTAATGTTAAGCCTTCTTTCCTCCTGCAAAACGTGCAAAGTTGCCAAATTTTAAATATGTTGGCGCGTTTGACATTGGTTCATTATAGCAATGATAATGTCCAAGCCGGTGAGATACAAAATATTTTGCAACGTGCGTGTATATAAATGCAATCATTAAAATAATAAAAAGTATCATTGAAAATATTCGTAGTAATATTTTGAAAATTTTATCAAAATGAGTGAAAAATGCTAAGCAAACAAAATTGAGATTATGTAATTTTTTTTTTAATTTTAGCGTGTGCAAAAAACTTTTGTGATCAATAATATATTCCGAGGTTGTTGAGAGGAAATATTAATATGCGGAATCATTTTCACTTTCTTGTACAGGAAGTATAGTAGAAGTAATAAAATCGAATTCGAGAGTTTGAAGAATCTCAACGGCGTAAAAATTCCCATTTTTTAAAAACACATTATTAGCATTCTACCTGTTTGTGTAGGGGAAAAACAGCTCAAAAACAAGCCGATAAAATTTGGCATATGATCTTCTCACCAAATTTGGTCTCTCTGTTCAGCTGTTCAAATATATGTTAGCAAGATAACTACTAACCAAAAGAGTTTGATGGATAAAAATCGGTGCACAGATTTGACATCTATCAAATTTTCAGCCAACTCCATGAAGGGGTGACCGTCTTTCGGTCTGTAATTTCAGAAGGATGTAAACGCTATAACAAGAAAATCCATTGGCTAAAATACATAAAATCTGATATGTAATTATTTTGTGACTATTGGGTTGTTCGGAAAGTAATTTCGTTTTTTCCCGACACAGGATTTAATTGTATTTTTTGCACCCAACTTCACATTTAAGCAGTATAATTTTTATATGCTTTGAGAGCTCATATAGCAAGGCTTGTGTGTGAAAAATTCCAATTCATTCTACGCAGTAGTTTTTGGTTGGTGCCCTTTTAATTATGGAGAGCGATAAGCAGCATTTTCGACATATCTTACTGTTTTACTACAGAAAGGATTAAAATGCTGTTCAAGCCAGAAAGAAATGGACCGATGTGTATGGGGAAGATGTGTTGACAGTACGCCAGTGCCAGAACTGGTTCGCTCAATTTTTCAGACGGTTAAACCTTCACCTCAAATGAGGAGGTCAAAAACCACCTCGATCCGTTTTTTGGGAGCAAAGGCCAAAAATTTTATGAGAGTGGAAATATGCTACTACCAGAAAGATGGCAAAAGGTGTTGGACCAGAATGGCCAATATATAATTTAATAAAGTATTTGTTTATTGTACGAAAACTGTCTTTCATTTCCACAAAAAAAAACGAAATTACTTTCCGAACAACCCAATAGTATTATTGTTATGTATCAAATTTTGGTTTCAATAGTTTGGTAAAAACACAAATATATACTTTTAACCGCATGCCAAGAATACCAAAAAACTCGCCAAGGATCACACGATAGATTCAGTAAAAATTCTAAATTCACACTAAATATTAATATTTCGTATAAATATTTTACACCAGTATTTCTCAAGGTGTTCTCTGCCTTACCCAAGGTCAAAATTCTTTTTTCATCGGGTGGGGGATTCTCCTTTTTTTAGAGAGTATGTGAGAAAGTTTCGAAGAGACTACTCCCTCTGGTTTACTTTATATCTAAATAAAAGATTGAAAATCAGTTCTAAGCGAACACCTACTACTCAATATGTTTCATTTATTTTCGCAGTACCAAGGTTAAACGATTCTTCCCTTAAAGTTTTGAACGACTTTTATTTTCTCAATATACGTAGTACTTATGAGTCGTTAAAGAAAACTCATAGCAATCCTCAAAAGATTAGACATCGATATTTTGGCAAATCTCCAAGCTTCAAATCTGCCTGCGAACACGATAACTGAAAAAAACATTTTGAGCTAGACAGAACAAATTTTATATAAGACTTGAGACCAGTTTGTAAATACCTATCAAATTTTAAACAAAATTCTTTCAGAGGAATTGTGTCAGTTTGGCTGTTCCTGGGCAAGTGAACTCGATAAATACAAAACATAAAGAGCTAGATAAATGGAAGTTGGTACTTGCGATTTAAAATCTAACGTGCTGATTTTTATCAAATTTTTGGCCAAATTTTTCAAAGGGTGATTGTCTATCAGTCGATACACTTATAAGCATGTAAATGCGATAACTCAAAAATACAACTACTTAGAAAAATAAAATTTAGTATTTTGTTATTAAAATTGTATATTAGTGCCAAATTTTGTTTCCGGTTGATAAAAAAAAGCATTCAAATTGTATATTATTTTTTCACGAAACGCAAAACATTAATGTACGGGACTCTGAAAATAACAATCTGAGCATTATATAGCTTTCACGCTCTTCCCCAAGGTCCAAAATTTGCCTTGTGTGGGGGAGATGGAGAGATAACTCCCCTTTTAAGGATTATGGAAGAAAGTTTGAGGCAGATTATTCTCGCTGATTTGCAATATGCAATTTACATATAGTAAGCAAACTACAAACATCAACATGTGTAAAAGAATAACTCAGCTATTATACTCGTCGTCTGAACAGAGTCTAAAATTACGGGAATTTTCAAAACGGGAAGTTAGTATAACTAAACTGAGTTCTTCACTTTGGCAAAAAAAAAAAAAGGCAAACTTTGAAAATTATCACATAATGGTAAAACTTCTTATTAATGAAGTAAAAAATATATATATTATTTATTTTATATAAATATATAATAAGTTTTAATTATTGCAATTTCAACTCAGCGAAACAGAGTTTTCTTCATTTTTCTACTTTTTTTTATTCAAAATCTGAATCTCATTTTGAACTATAATAGCGAATGTAAAAAAAAAAAAAATCTCCTTTACAATTTACTAGAGTTTTTGAAAAATTGTTCTCCATTGTCTCGAATTACACTTTACATTCAAATCTTTGACAAAATCCTTTAAAAAATTTCATGGGAATTTTATAGGATCTATTATATAGATAGATATAATAACAGCTGTTTTTACAAAAGACCGTCGCTTTCTGTTACTAAATGGTAATTTATCTGATTAAAACACCAACTATGAGTGCATGGCGTACTTAATTAATAGCGACCGTTACATGCAACAAAAAGCAAAGGTTTTTCAGCTTTTCATGCCATTCTAACTCTGTTCTATTCTTTCAATCCTAATTAAATCCTGGAAATGTTCGTCGGGAATGCTCCAGCTGCATTTGCATAAAAAGCAGACATGTTGTAATCTCTAATAGGCTTAGTTCATCTCACTGGGGCGTCTGCTTATTAAAAGTTTATGGCAATGAATTGAAGAATGTGCAGAACCATCTCTTCAGTTTTAAATGCTTTATATTCCTCTTTTAATGCGAGGATATTTGAACCTCTCAGAATTCCAAATTAATACCTTTATGTTTAGTTTGCCATGTTTTTATTGTAATTTATTCTACTCAGTTAATTCTGCTATTCTTGATGATCAATTATCATCATATGTGCATATGTCTATCTAGATCATTGAATATAGAGCTACAAAAATTGACATAAATAAGCTAGGGGACAATATTGTACAGACTTTCATATCAATGAATTTCGAATGACTCATATCACACTGTGCGTTGCAAATAATAAGCTTAAGATTACATAACAGTGGCATGTGAATTTAATTTCGAATGAAGCGTCAGAGGAATTAAAAATTATTTATCTATATTGTTTACTTTCTCATATTCATAGTACATTGTTACAAACCTGCAATTCGGCTTCCCAGCATAGTTTGTTCCATCAGTAGAAAGAAAGTTTTACAGTCATCTGAATGGGACTAGCGCGTCGGAGGTCCTAGAGCTTGGCGACAAACTTGGCGACCATTTGGCGACTTGGCGACAAATTTGGCGACTTTGGCGCCAAAATAGATAATACCCGAAACTTCGAGAATTTTCCCGATCCGTCCAGTAGGAACCGAGATACGCCTCGAACGTTCCTGATTGGTTGAGAGGCTTCTAGCCCCGCCTCCTGAGACCTATAAAAGGAAGCGACCGCCGCTGCTAAGGGAGACGACGAAGCCAGTAGTCGAAGACGACTGAGTAGTCCAAAGACGGAGCGGAAAAGCCAGTAGTCGGAGTGGTCGAAGAAGAGTAAGCGGAATCGACGGAGCGAAGTCAGTAATCCGAGTAAGAGCCGGAGAAGTAGAAGACGGAGTAGTCGGAAGCGACTGAGTCAAGCTCGTGCTGAACTGAGCTGTGCGCTACTGTCTGCAGTAGATTCTGGTTGTATACTACACGTCTCGGGTGAAGATAATCGTCTTTTGTGCTGTATATAGTTGTCGCTTTGTACTGTCCTGTGTGTCTTCGTGTAAATAAACGTCGTTATTTCTTTTTCCATTGCCGTCTGATTATTGAGCGTTCTCCACACCATATAACTTCCACTATCCAAACGAACCCCGGTGAAAATTTCGTAACAATATTGTTGACACTTTCATGACAGTGAATTTCGAATGACTCATATCATACTAAGTCTTGTAAATAATAAGTTTAAAATTAGATAACAATGGAATGTGAATTTAATTTCGAATGGAGTACCAATGAAATTAAACATTCTTTATCAATGTTGTTTACTTTCTCGTACACGAAATATAGAAAAAGTATTACAATCGTCAAAAAAATTAGAACTCGAGATTTTGACAAATCTCCAGCCTTTAGACCTCCCTGAATGAAAAACACATTATTGGAAAATGTGTCTGGCTGAGACAAAGATAATTCAAAGGCACTTTGAACTAGATGGGTGAAATTTGGTATAGTTCTTTACACCAAAATTGGAGATTTCTGTCAAATTTTGAATAAAATCTATTCAGAGGAAATCTGATTTTTCAAATATAAGTCAACACGATAACTACAAAATGAAGAGATGTAAAATTCAGTACACATGTTTAGCATTTATATTGTGGACATCTGTCAAATTTTTAGCCAAATCCAACAACGAGTTAACCGTTTGTCGGCCTGTACTCTGAGAAACATGAAAACCTGATTATTCAAAAACGCAATGGCTTAAATATATCAAATTTGCTATATGATTTTGTGACTTTGCTATATGATTTTGTTTATCTGTGTCGAATTTTGATTTCAATCAGTTGGGAAAAAACTCGTCTAAATCTATCTACCAAATCTAAAATCTACGTGTCATTTGCTTGTCAAATTCCAAACAACATCAATTACTATAAATTCAAATTAAAAATGTTTCTTCTTAATGAAATATAAAATACCAAAGATTAAATAATATGTATATTTGTAATAAAATTATCTATTAGGCCATGAAAACAGGGATACCCTGTGCATGTGGGCTTAGTCAATTAAGCAGAATTTTTGTTTCCCATTATCTTTGGTTATGTTTCTAACCAACCTTTCACTGTAGCATTTCAGAATTGTCGATTTTTTTAAATGGAATAATTAAAATTTAAACATGAGTTTTGCATGTATTCTTTTTTTACTTTAAAAAAAAAGAGGATTCAAAACTGTTCAGAGAAAAAATCTACGTGTTATTTGCTTCTTAAATTCCCAAACATCAATGACTATAAATTCAAATTCAACATTTTTCTTCTTAATGATATAGAAAATTATTTAATTTCTGGTATTTTCTGGCATTTAAATGTATATCGTTAACGAAATTATCTATTAGACCACGATAACAGTGGATACTCTGCATATGTGGGCTTAGTAAATTACGCAGGATTTTTGTTTCACATTTTCTTTGGATATGTTTCTAAGTCATCTTTTATTGCAACTTTTCAGGATTGTTGATTTTCTGAATGAGATAGCTAGAAGTCAAATATATAAGTTTTGCACGTGTTTTCATTTTTACTAATAAAAAAGAGGATTTAAACTGTTCAGAGAAAAAAATCTATGTGTTATTTGCTTCTTAAATTCCCAAACATCAATGACTATAAATTCAAATTCAACATTTTTCTTCTTAATGATATAGAAAATTATTTAATTTCTGGTATTTTAATGTATATCTCTAGCGAAATTATCTATTTGACCACGATAACAGTGGATACTTTGCATATGTGTGCTTGGTAAATTACGCAGGATTTCTGTTTCCCATTTTCCTTAGATATGCTTCTAATCCATCTTTTATTGCAACTGTTCAGGAATGTCGAGTTTTCTAAATGAGATAGCTAGATGTTAAATATATGAGTCTTGCATGTATTCTCTTTCTTACTAACAAAAAAAAATTCAAAGCTGTTTCGAGAAAACAATCTATGTGTTATTTGCTTCTCAAATTCCAAACCACATCAATTGCAACAAATTCAAAATTTTCCTTCTTAATAAAATAGAAAATACCGTAAATTAAAAAAAAAATATTTAGAATAAAAATCTTTTTATACAGAAAAGCTCCCCAATTTGAAATATATGTACAACATAATGTCCTCAACAATCATTCTTCAACTCCTAAATGCTTCATCTTAACACACTGTCTTCGTACATCTCTGCAAGCGAGTTCATTTGCGCAGTCTCCCCTCCTCTCTTCCAATCATTAATATCATTCGAGTGTGACGCAATAGATGATGAACAGGGTTCCTTTAAATGCAACAACTATCGAATCTTGCATCTTTGACGTGGATGACTGCCAACATGCTGTGAACAATCTCTTTCTCGTACATCAATGCTGCCGCTTTCGATCGATCGCATACTGAGCTGCAGTTGCTGAAATTTTATCGGATGAGTTTTCTCAAAACGTACATTGTTTCCTGAATTGTTGCTTAGCTTAAGGACACTGAGAATTTTAAAGGCTGGAAAATCTTAAAAATAGATTTTTTTTTTTGCATGCGTCTATTATTCTTGGCTATTTTCAATTTATTATATTTTTTTTATGTCCTCATGTCCTCGAAGTGTTAGGGGGAAGCTGAAGGTTGATTTGTAATAATTCTTACGAATTGAGAAATAAACTATAGCAAAAAAAAAGTAATTTGTGAATTTAAATTGTGACTTTTTTGCGTTTTGAGCTAAATCAACTCAGCCTAAAATGTTAGAATTTTGTGAAAGTGTGCAACATGTTTATGAACATGTTTCCTTGAGCTCCTACTTAAAATTAACGATATCTTCTCAAAAAGTATCATTTAATTACATAGTAAAAAACACAATATTGATAGAGGTATCAATTTTTATGTCACAAATATTACTATTTGAACAGTGTGTGCAGTTTAGATTTACTAACGTCACATTTTAAAGCAACATTAGGGCTATTTCGGGACGGGCCTCTTAATTCAGAACAGTGGTCAGATGATGAGGACGACACGTGAGCTGGCACACACCCCTCTCTCAAAGTCCACACCACATCAGGGGGAGGATGTTTAACACCGACAAATTTAACGTGCACTAGACCCTTTTACATGACGGTTTTTCCGAGGAATCGGGACTCAAACTTGTAACCCTTAGGGTTCGAAACCGAGTCTTTACCACCAGGCTTCAGTGGCACCCACAGAGTGATCAGCAGTTTCATTGTGTGAGACGTCAGCACGAACTTTGAGCTACCTGAAAACAACCAACACGTTATTCATATTCTTTGTTAAAAATTTAACTTAAAATTAAATTAGAAATCCCTGTTGTTAGTAGGCATGCTCAATTTTTTTTTTATTCTGAAAGGTTATCTGTATTTTTTATCACTTTATTGTTCATGTTATTAAAAGCGCAATAAGCCATTCAGTTCCTTACGCAACTTTCAGATTATTTAATTCTACATATCTGAAAGATAGCTGACAATTCTGTCTGTTTATGAAACTTTGAAATGAGAGTCAAACTTTTACTGAGATGCCATACACCCTTCGTATTCCATTCCGTAATTTTGGAAGGAGTTAATCACTTACAAGAAGAGGGCTTGCTTATCAAGCTGAGAAAGATGGCTGCTAACTATCTGTAAATAATTACGTAAAAGTTGTATGTTATAATTAAATCTCCTTCAATTAATTTGGATCTTCATAACTGAATCAGCAGCTTTGTTTATAAATGTAACCTTTTGTCGTAGTGGAATCTTACACGTAATATATTAAATTTTTCGACAATCAGATTTCAAACAAATGTTTGCCAATCAATAGCTCTCAAGTCTGGTATATCTAATAAATAAGCTAACAATTTTCTAATAAATAAGCTAACAATTTTTTTTAACTGAAATCAATAGAAAGGAATTCCAAGTTATCATGCAGCAGAATTGATTTTACAAGTTCCTGTTTTGGTTATAAAGTTGATTATTATTTTGTACACGCTGTTTTTTTTATCTTTACTTTTTTTAAGCAAAGTCTTGTACAACAAACTTTACAAACTATACAAAATATTGTGATAATAAAAAATAAAAAAATCGAAACTCTATATTTTATCGAATCTCCACGTTTCACATCCCTTTGAGTTCGAAAAGCACACTTTATGTTTTTTTTATGTTTATTATTTGAATTATGTTTATCAGTGTATTAATGCTCAAAACCTCTTTCAGCTCAAAGAATTCAATTCAATTTGATGTATTTATACCAAATTTGTAAATTTCTGTGAAATTTTGAATGAAATAAATTTAAACGAAGTCTGCCTATCTATTCGAGTTTTAGTTATATTAACGTCCCGTTTCTATAGCAACACTAAGGCTATTTTGGGACGAACCTGGTAATTCTGAACCGCGGTCAGATGAAGAGGACGACTCCTGAGCTGGTACCTCCCTCTCCACACCCCGTCACACCAGCGGGAGGACGTTTAACGTGCACCAGACACGCTTACACGACAGTTCTTCGGTGGAATCGGGTCTTGAATCTGAAGCCCTCCGGTTCCGAAACTGAGACCTTACCACCAGGCCACCGCGGCCCGATTGTCTATTCGAATTAACGTAAACTTGCTAACTATAAAGCTTAAAGAGCCAGATAAACAAAAGTTGCTAGAAAAATTTAGATTTAAAGTGCAGACTTTTATCAAAGCTGTACTTTTCAAACTGTTAACAGTCTGTTGGTCTATACGTACACATGCATGTAAACGCGATTGCTAAAAAAACGTAATTAATGACTTATAATAAAAGAATTCCGGAATGAGAATTAGTGGCTAAAATCGTATTTTATGTCGAGGGTTGGTTTTAATCGGCCTATAAAGAAGCGTTCAAGATATCTACTCGAATTTCTTTACTACATGACAGAAAACTCTTATGTTGAGGGATCTGAAAATAAAAATGTAATCACTCGTGGCGTTTATGGTCTTACTCAAGGCCAACAATTTTTATGCCAGAGGATAACATCTCTATTAGGGAATATGAAAAAAAAATTCGAGAAGACATTTTTGTTGATTTTTTATTACAGTGTAGTCTCTTCCTATACTTTGCGTACGAAATCAAATAAAAATCTTTCTTCTCACCATTGTCTTTCGAAATTCTACCAATTGCAAATAGATGCACTTCTTTGCAAAGAATGATAAGGAAGAAAGATCTGAGTACATTACAAAATCTAACGGGATTGGTCTTTTTGAAACTTTCTCATTTACTCCCTAATAAAGATGTGATCCACCGTCCAAAAAAAAAAGGTTTTGGACCTTTAACAAAACCTTGAACGATGCGAGTACTCAGATTTATTTTCAGAATCCCGAACATGAGCATTTTGATCTTCGTAATATTCTAAAGAAAACCGCGGTTTCATTTTAACTGCTTTTTCCCATCGGATGAAACCAGAACACACATCTATAATTTTAGTAAAAGAAAAATCACATTCAAATTTTATTTAAATAAGTTCTTTCATATTTGAGTTACCGTTTACCTGCATGAGAATATACAGACCAACAAAAGGGTCAACCCTTTCACAGATTTGGTTTAAAATTTGATTTTAAAAAATCTCTCTTAAGATGTTTAAACTGTGTGCCAAATGGAATTTCGGGAATTTCTTTTATCTGCGGCGCGTTTTAAAGCATACGAAAATACAGGTAGACAAACAATCAAACCTTTATCCGATTTTGTTTGAAATCAGAGACGATTTTACACGGGAAACATCCGTATACTCCAAATTATATACATATAGTCTTTTACGTTTTGAAAATATCATGCTCTCTTCTACTCGGCCAGAGGAACAGACTTTATCTGATCGTCTATTTCGTTTTCAGAATTTATTTGAAATCTACAAATTCGGAGTAGAAACTATGAACTAAGTTTCATCCGTCTAGCTCCAAGCGTTCTTGAGTCATTGTGTTTACAGACAGACAGACATGATTTCAAAAATGTTTTATTCGGACTGAGGGAGATCTGAAATGTGAAAATTCATCAAAATCTCGAGTTTTATTTTTTGTCGATTGCAATATGTTCCCTTTTGTATATTTCGTACACTAGAAAATAATTTTTTTTCTTTTTTTTGCGTATGGAATATTTACAATATTTACCTATGTCACTTACCTTGGTTAGACAGGCAACAAATGTGCAGTAATCCTTTTCGCTACCTTGTGAAGCATTTCTTAGGTTTTACTTGAGAAAAAAAACAACATTAGGGTCTGAATCTACGACAAATCCCAATGAAATGAAGACCCAAGAAATAATTTAGTGCTCAAAACATGCAATCGGCTGTTGAATATCCATCAATAACTGCGAACTTGCTTCTTAGTATCTGCTTTAAAATAGATCACCTCACAGATGCTGTCAATGACACCAAGCGAAGTCACATTGGGAAACTAGTACTAACAATACAGCATCCTTATATATTGAATACAACACTTTTATTTCAAACTTTGTTCACTAAGAAGTTATGGTCATTTTTAATCAGTGCCTTTGTTTATCACAGCTTTATTAATTCGTACCATGGATTTATATATTTCAGAAAGAAAGATAATAAAGCCATTACTGTAGCGATTCAGAAAAGAAAAAACATGTAATTTGGATATATATCATCAGCTTCAAATATAAAAATATCAAATTTACTGTTTTCAAAATATTCTCAAAACATTTTAATCAAATAAAAAAAACTCATTAACATCTTCAAATAAAATACTGAAAACTGGATGATTTATATTGATTTCATTATTTTCACAGATGGCATCAATTGAATTCCTCCGGAACTCAAATTGATATGCAGGAAGTTCAACATGCAAAAAATAAACAGAACTGAAAGCTTGTCCGTAATTCTATAAAATAAAACCAATCAATCTCCTGCGGTTTTTCCATAAAACTTCGATATGAACTTTTAAATGTTTCCTCTCTCCAATATGATATTTGAAATGAAAATCGCACAAATTATCTTTGAAGTTCGTCCACTTCGACAGACAGTATCAGTGAATTGTTCAAACACTCCATCATCTCAAACATTAAACCCACTCTTTTATGGTTTCCCAAAATCATAAAATAACATACGCCACATGCTAGAAACATCAGCTGAAACATTTTAATGCATTACCACTTCCAAAGAACAAAGGTTTCCCACATAACTTTGCGAAACACTTTTATGACGGACCACTGGGAATTGAAAAGGACTCGAATTTCCCGGTGAAAGGCTGAAGGATTCCCCCAATATCCTATGAATTCTCTAAGGAAGCTCTTTGCGGTTGCCATAAAAATGAATCAAAGTTATGATATTTTTTCTCTCTGCTTAAAAGTTCTAAAAACTGCAAATAAAAGTTTGTCGTGGTTATAGCATGTACTGCTGTTATAATGTTATTAGAAAAAATATGTCCTAAATTATTCAGCCATATACGTAACATTAAATATGTATCTTAGAGATTACATAAGTTAACCTTAAACTAACTGCAATCGTTCACTCGTTTGGGCGTTGGAACATTCTTCTCCAAAAAAAATTGATAGTCTTGTCTCAAAAATATTAACCTTGATGTTAGCCATATTATAAATGTTAGCTATAAATGAAAGGTATTTTACGAATACGTTTTTTACAATACTTATTAAACTATTGTCATTCATTATAATAATTGAATTCAATTCAATCATATTTGTATGTTTAGACTAATTGATATATTAGGATTTTTTTGTGATAAAGAAAGTTTTTAATGACTAGATACTACAATTTAACTGTAAATTCACCGTTAAGTATTATAATATGCCGAGCCCAGGTTCTAAAACGCTGATGTAGTAAATCAAACATCTTCCCGTTGGTGTGATGCAGAAGTTTCGGGAAAAGTGTATCCCAGCCCAACGTTCGTCTTCTTCAAATGACCACGGATCCAAATGATGAAATTGATTTTGTGCTGCCTGGAAACTTATATATCTAATTATCTAATCAAACTAATTAAAACTAACTAACTAAACTTATAAATTTAAGAAAATAGCTTTTCGCTGCTGTATCTTTCGTTAATTTGTGATTAAGCTTAAATTAACTTATTAAGCGTTATTTGTGATTAAGCTTAAATTAATGAATTAAGCGTTAATTTGTGATTAAAGGATTTAGCTTCAACCAGCAGCTAAATCCTCCCCCCCCCCTTTTTTTTGTCTTTATATTCCATACCTGATATGAGTGCAGGAACCCTTGGAATTTCGGTTTCCTTGTAAATTACTGTTATAATGGCGACAAGGAATGTTCTTCATATCATGGCATTTATTGCTGTTCCCTATATTTTAATATTTATGTGTCATATCGGTGAAACATCACATAGCATTCTATTTTTTTTCAGCTCGAGACTCGGTAATCTTGAATGATCTTTTGCATTGATTAGGGCATTTACAAATTTGTTAATATTTTAAAAGAAATATCGCTTGATAATTAAACTAATGTCATAGAATTATTAACCATGCATATTGAAAGTTTATTATACATACTATAAAATAAAAGCTGAATTAAAAATTCTGTCTTGGAATGAATGTTTAAAGAAAACAATATATCATGATTTTATCAGCGTTCAGAAACACAAGGGTAAAGAATTCGCTGATTCAGTAAGATTGATTTTAATTTATTGAATTTAACAACAACAAAAGAAAACATTGCTCTAATTGTGTTTAAAATTAATATTGAAAAATATCTTAAAATTATAATAAAAATGTACAGTTATTAAATTGACATCATTAAAAGGAAAACTGATTACTTATTCAAATAATATAAAAATCATTGTCGTTAAATTATTGTTTCAGAATTTATATGTGTTATAGGTAAAATATACTTCAAAATGCATGTATAGATTTATGCCGCAACTGATCACCATTTTGGAAAAATTCTTGTAATAGTATAACAAACAATTTGTTTGCTGCATTTAAAA
>JAPMOR010120826.1:394675-409334 GCA_026543865.1 Argiope aurantia | reverse complement strand
TACTTTTTGATTATTTGAGTATGAAAATTAAGAGTGAGGTGGTTTTAATCTCACTTTTTCTAGAAGGGGGAGTAGAATTTTTCTTTTTTAATTTTAGTTACCAAAATAATAATTATGGAGAAAAACTCCAGCAATTTCGATTATGAAATTTATGTTTTTGAAAAGACAATAAATTTCTTGTTTTTTTTTTTTTGTTTTTTTTCGTTAAAAAGAGTTTATTTTTGTTTTTCCTAAAAATATTGCATTTCAATTATGTATGGTTAAAATTAAAATAATCATAATTATAATTACAAAATACATTTATTAGAATAAGTAATAGTTATTTTAGGTCTTCATTTTATAAATTTATACATTTTTCTTTCTTCAAATATTATGTTGGGACTTAAATACTTTCCTAGTATATGAATGAAAATTAAAGTATATACTACATAAAAAAATTTAAAAAATTATAATAACAAGAAATAAATGAATATCAAACCGAATTTTTTTTAAAAAATCTAAAAAATGGCAATTTCGAAAGGGGTAAAGGAAAATCAAACCACAAACAAAAACATTGAAAAATTGCCCTTTTTTTGTAAAAATTTAACTATGCATTTTCAGTAATGTCAGTCCCCCCCCTCTCCTCACTCCTACCTTTATTACACCATTTCTACATGTCCAACAGCTGATTTTAAGACAATTTCAAGCTGAAATGAGAATCAATTCTAAGTGTTCTTTTATTGAGTTGGCATTTCGAGAAACACCGATGGATGTTCGGAAACAAACTGTGTAGCTGAAAACTTAAATCTTATTTTAATTACATTAGATCATCGAAATCCTAAAAAGGAAATAACGACGAATGTTATAAAGTAATAGCCCATAAACAGCTACTCCGACCCGTCCGAAGGCACATGGATAAATTTTAATCAGCGGACGCCGCAACAGCATAGGCGGGAACAGTGCTTGAGTCCTAAAGTCCATCACCGGCCATGATACCACCCCTCCCGTAGGTGGCACGTTCCGCGATCGGTAGGGGGTAGCTGACCCCACATCATTTCTCTGCCCGCCAGAGTGGCTAGAACGAATAATCATACTGGTAACTTTTAGCAAAGTAATAAAAATAATTTTGAAATAATTATTTAATTTTAAAACAATTTGAGTTTGAAGGAAATTTTTGAATTAATAAGTGAAATATTGAATTTATCAAATAACTGCTCTAATATTGCAACTTCAGTGAAATCACTAGATTTGACGATAACCACTTTTTAAGTATTTACATATTTTATCCATTCTTTCCTTCTTGAATCATTTCTAAATTATAAGATATTTCAGTATATTTATGTATTTATTGCTATAAAATAAATCCACCAAAATTTCATGTAATCATATCTTGGCGTGTGGCCATAGCTCCAACCTCATTTGTAATTTAAAAGCAAAATAGCTGCTGTTTTCTTTGACTTCATCACTGTTTAATGATTCTCTTATGTTTGTCCCCGTTTCATCATGTTAAATTGCTAAAGTGGAGCGATTTCATCAAAATGCTTTGATTCAGAACTTCATACAATGAAGCATTATTATCGTTCAGTTGACTTTAGTTTTAATATCATTCCAGATCAAAAATACTCTTATTATCCTGCCAAAGGATATATGTAGAAGGAAATTTTCCCAATTTACGTTTCGAAAGGATAGAATAAATGGAATATTAAAAAGAGAAAGCCAATCATATAAGCCATTAGTTTGGCTCTATGACTGATAACAATACCTTTCTTTTTTAGAATTAAAAATAAATGGATGATTTAGTGGATTCTTTCTTTTAAGAATTAACGAAAGGTAATAAATCTGTTTATTCCCTTTTCTCATGAAGAAAAAGAAAATTTTCTGCATGAGACACTGTAGATAATAAATGTTTATCTTTTAAGATATTAAAGCTATTATCGAAATGCTATTAAACGGACATGAAAAAACAATTCTTTGGCAGATTTTGTTGGTGAGACATCTAAAAGAAATGTAAGCTTTTCTCGACAACGTTTTTTTCACAAAGTAACGATTTATTGTTTCGCCATCTTGTATCGAATTATTTCGTTACCAAAGAGATAAAAAATTGGCTCTAAGTCCGATAAAATTGAATTCATTAAATTATTTTCTCTTACTTAAGCTATGAAAAAATTACATTTCATGATGGTGATTATTTTTTATTAAATTCTTTCTGGAATTCCTTTTAATAAAATTCACCAAACTGATATCTATTTGATAAATTAATAGGTCTTCATTTCCAAATAATAGACATAAAAGTCTTTTATGATTAAAAAAAAATCGACGAAAATGAATTGATATTTGTAAATACGTACGCTCTATGAAATAGTTTTTATTTTTAACTAGCCGCCTTTGGCGACCAGCCGGTTCGCCAGTATTACCGCTCGCTACAATTTTCAATTAAATATTTTAAGTAAATGGTCTCTTAATAGATTCTCAAACAAAACATTTTTAATATTCAAATTTTGATAGTCATACCAAACTTATATTGTTGTTTAGATAGTTTCGTTCAATTTACTATATATATTTTGCAAATTTGTTGTCATTTCCGGTAAAACATCAACTTTAATTTAAAGTGGAAATGATAAAATTGCAATTAATATAAAGATATTTTTAATAAAACCAATCGTTTTATTTTATTTGTCATCTTTATTATTATTTATTTATTATTATTATTATTATTGAATATGCCGATTGCAAACAGAATCGTTCGGTATTTAACTCTTATGTGAACTACAAAATATTTTTCATCATTTATGTAATATCTCAAAGAATAATTCAACAAAAATTTCTGAGATTCAGCATAAAATTCAGTTTTTAGTTTTACTTTCAAAAGGATTGAAATGAAATCAATAATAATATTTTGTTCCGGCCTATAAATATATTTCCAAAATTATGAAGTCTAAATTTAATGCAGAAAGGTATCATATTCTGGGAAATATTCTGAACTCACCAAATTTTAAATAAATGAATGAATGTGTCTATTTTCCACGATCAACTAAGACTTATTTATGAAGTTTTGAATGTTAAAAATTTAGAAAAACTCAACATTTTCATAATCTTAGGCCAATTAATCTTGAAAAACCTGCGCGCTCATTGGCGTATTTTCTTTGAAACGATCGATGGAAAATCTAAAATAATCCTTTTTTTATTGAATAGTGATATTCAAATTTTCATAAATCAGTCAGTTTAAGTTATTGATTTTGTTGATTAGAAATTAACTCTTTTTATTTAAAATATTAGTGTTTCAAGAACATTTTGTTAATCGTGATTTCCACAGCAGAAGCTTATGTAAAATTCGTTATTTGTTAGAGCATTTATTGAATCAAGTTACATAAAATATAATCAATTTCCATTTAGACCATTTTAGCAGATCTGTGTCTTACTAAAGGTTTACAAATTAGCTGTGTGGCCCTGATTTGAATGGATATCCTGTTCATATTAAACAAAACTTGCCTTAAAATATAAATGATTTATTGTATTAATAACATAGAGAGTGTAAAAGATCATAAAATAACTTTTCTTGAATTTATTTTTTAGAAAAAATAATATTTCGTATATGTTTCATTTCCTATAGACACGTGCCGAAAATTATATTTTTGCAGATTTCATTTCCAAAAAGATGTAATTTATTTTTAATTGGAGCTTTAATCAATGTGATGGCAACTCTTTGAAAAAAGCTAATTTTTCCCCATGAATGCGAAATGTGCTCGTGTAGCTTAAATTTTATTTTTATTTTGTACGAAAAAAATTGTTGAAAAATATAATTAAAATATTTATTTAAAAATTTATTAAAAATAGAAATTTAATTTTAAGGTTAAAACATTGGTATCATTTAAAAGATAAATGCTTGATCTTTGACTTCATGTAAAAATCTTTTTTGTGCTATAATATTTTCGGAAGATATAGCAGAAACACGCCAAAATTTCGCTTAATTTTTAAATAAATAAAATTCTAGTTAAAAATTCGAAAAAATAACCCCCAGGTGCACATTCCCGGCCTCCAAGGTATACACGTGCCAAATTTGGTAGCTGTAGGTTGAATGGAATGGCCTGTAGAGCGCCAACACACACACATTGACCTTTATTATAAGTATAGATTATTTACATTTAATGGATATATTTATATGAATATAAAGTTTGGTAAAAAGCAAAGTAATTTCAGATTGAAAGCCTAAAAGTAGGCCGAAATATATAGCTTGCCATGCGTTTTACTTTTATTTTTATAGTAAGAAAATTCTTCTTTTAGAGCGCTATCAATTTCCCTAAGTATTTTGGCAGTTTTTGTAACTATAACGTATCTGTTTTTAAAGCAATTCTCTTCTTCATATCTTGTAGGACAATTTGAGATACCTCTTTTATCCAACTATTGTAGATTTTCTTTCCTTTCTTTTGTAAAAATAAACCTATTTTTCGACCAATGCCTTTTTAATTTCTCGTATACGTATTATAGAGAAAGTGTGGCAATCGTCAAAAAATTCGAATTCGACATTTTAACGATTCAGACCTCCATGAATCTGAAAAACACATTTTTGGCATTAAGTCTGCGTCCTTGTCTGTATGTCTCTCTGTGGCTAAAATAACTCAAAAACACTTTGAGCTAGATGAATGAAATTTGGTAACCGGTCTTCGCACTAAATTTGTAGATTTGTATCAAAATGTGTGTGAGATGTGTGGTGTTTCAGAGAAAGCATGTTTGCCCGCTTGCTTGGATATAAAATGACACAATAACTACAAAAGGAAAAGAGCGTGAGGAATTAAATTAAGTACGCGGGTTTAACATTGATATATTAGACTCCTGTCAAATTTGTAGCCAAATCCACTGAAGCGTTGAATGTCTGTCGGTCTCTTCCTTCATAAGAATGTAAACGCGATAATTCTAAAAATGCAATGACTTAAATATATCAAATTCCCATGCCATATGTCGTTTTGTGCTCTTAGAATCATGTAAACGCTATAACTCAAAAACACATTGACTTAAATTTGCAAATTTATTATGTGATTTTGTGACTGCAAGTGTAGTTTTTGTGTCAAATTTTGGTTTCAATCGATTGGGGGGAGGGGGGAACGCATCAACAGCACAAATTCGATTTTCGGATACTTTTAAACACATGCCAGGATTATCCAGGATTGTGCCAGTCTGCTTTATCCTAGGTTCGCAATGTTTTGTGGGGGGGGGGATGGATTTGTAACCATTTTTGTGAGATAATATTATTGTAATATATGGAAGATATGGTTATCCCCATGTCTTAAATCCAATAAGTAAGGCATAGCAACTGCCTATTTAACAATGGTTAAGCCTATTTTCTCACTAGATGAAGCCTTGTTTGACACATGTTTCTGAGATCGTGGTGTCCTGGTGATAAATTCTCGGCTGCGGAGTTGATGTCCAAAAATTGCCAAAAACGATGGGGAAAAGTAATAGCTAATAGCAGTCAGCACTTTGAGTTAAAAGTAGATAATCGCTTTTTAAGAATAAAGCTCAAAAATGTATCATACGGAAAGTAATTTATAAAGTGTTGACTCAATTTCGTAAGCTGGAGGATTCTTAGTAGAGATAATTCTTATAAAACACAGTGGCAAATATCAAATTATATGAATAAAAAAACTCATAAATAAAATTAATATAAAAATATTAATTTGACGCATTTTTAACACAGCTCGTGATGCGTAATGCAAGATTTTAGAACGTCATGGTTTTCAGGTTCGAGACCCGATTCCATCGAAAAACAAACGGGTCTGGTTCACGCCATATTCCTCGTAATCAAATTATATCCTCCTGTTGAAATGGTGCAGAAGTTTAGAGAAGGAGGCGCCAGGTCAGATGTCGTTCTCGTCATCTGACCGCATTTCAAAATTCGGAAGACCCTCCCCAAATAGTCCTAATATTGCTTTAAAACATGACATTAATATAACCAAACTAAAATGCCGATTTCTTGATTTCTTTTACATTTTCTTACCTGTAAGATAATAGAGTTTTGGGTGAGAACATTTCTATTTACTGTCCAGAATATTTCTAAAAATATTTTGAAGTTTGATTAATAATCGATGTATTGAATTAAATGCAACTATAATGATATTATTCAATGATGCCGTCTGAAATGTTCATATATTGATTTATTTACATTTGATTGTAGCCATTCGATAATATGCAATGATTTCTGTGTCACTTACGTTAACGCTTTATACGGGCAGAAATAGTGTAACTGGTTGAATTTTTTAGAAACATGAAACAACTTCTTACATCAATCATTATGATTTTTGTTGTCGTTTAATATTTTTATTATTTATACTTTTCGCTTAGTATTATCAGTTTAGTCATGTTTTTCATTTTGTCATACTAATGCTAAAATCTGCACTGAAAGGTTAAGTTGAATCATGTGTTATTTCAGTGATTTCTTTTGCGATCTTTTAATAAATCTGAAAAATCCAAAGTGAAAACACAAAAAAATTCACCGTTCTCGATAGCAATAAAAGACGTATATCTAATCATAGTCTTTTTTTAATTAGTTTTGTTGGAGAATTAACTTATTACTCGACGTGCACTCATGACTAGGGCAGAGCCGATTTTCGATTTATTGAAAAAAAAATCGATATTTTTGAACGATGCCAGTTTTTGGAAAATATCGCTTTATCGGTATCATGATCATGAGTAATGGTTCATGATAAATCGCGATACAATAAATCAATATTCACAATTGATTTGCGTTTTCAATTTCGTTTTGGTTATCGTTTATTGTTTATTTTTGTTACTCTTCCTTCTTTTTCCCCTTCATACATATTTTTTGTTAATATTTCTATAAAAATTATCTATTCTAATATTTCATATAATAGAAAAGATAATTAGCTAGAATTTTAATATTCAGAAGCACAGCGTTGTACTTGAGTGTCGGTTATTTTTTCATTAAGTTTATATTAATGATGATATATAATGGCATATTTTTATTTCATTTTACACTAGCCGCCTTTGGCGACCAGCCGGTTCGCCAGTATTACCGCTCGCTACAATTTTCAATTAAATATTTTAAGTAACTGGTCTCTTAATAGATTCTCAAACAAAACATTTTTAATCTTCAAATTTTGATAGTCATACCAAACTTATACTGTTTAGATCGTTTCGTTCAATTTACTATATATATTTTGCTAATTTGTTGTCATTAATATTAATTTCAATTACATCATTTAAATTTTAAATTAAAGTTGAAGTTTTTCCGGAAGATATTTTTTAATAAAACCAAGCGTTTTATTTTATTTATCATCTTTATTGTTATTTATTAATTATTATTATTATTGAATGTGAGTATTGCGAACAGAATCGCTCGGTATAAAAGTCTTATGTTAACTAAAAAATATTTTTCATAATTTATATAATATCTCAAACAATAATTCAACAAAAATTTCTGAGATTCAGCATAAAATTCAGTTTTTAGTTTTGCTTTCAAAAGGATTGAAATGAAATCAATAATAATATTTTGTTCCGGCCTATAAATATATTTCAAAAATTAAAAAGTCTAAATTTAATGCAGTAAGGTATCATATTCTGAGAAATATTCTGGACACACCAAATTTTAAATAAATGAATGAATGTTTCTATTTTCCACGATCAACTAAGACTTATTTATGAAGTTTTAAATGTTAAAAATTTAGAAAAATTCAACATTTTTCATAATCTTAGGCCAATTAATCTTGAGAAACCTATGCGCTGATTGGCGTATTTTCTTTGAAGCGATAGATGGAAAATCTAAAATTATTCTTTTTTTTATTGAATAGTGATATTCTAATTTTCATAAATCAGTCAGTTTAAGTGATTGGAAATTAACTCTTAAAAGTCAGTGATTTAGTTGATTGGAAATTAACTCTATGACCACCATAAAATCTGTGCTTTCTCTTGTGGTGTATGCATTCTCCTTAATATCCGCTCGAACAAAACATCACATACAAAAGTACTACATAGAACGAACACATCAAAAGTAAACATAACATTTCAATAGTTGCCAAAAACCAAAGAGAGAAAAATGCAATTAATAAGCAGACGATATTTAGAAAAGTACAGATATTTAGATTGGAAAATGAAATTATCTGAAATTAACCACACGCGCAGACGATATTTACAAAAGTAAAAATTTTCAAACCTGAAAAGGAAAATATATGAGTTATTCCATCAATAAATGTCATAAGTGTGTTTATATCTTCATTATTTTATGAGTCATTAAACATCAAAATGGGTCCGGGACTGAATAAACACCCTGTATAGAGAGTGTAAAAGATCATAAAATAATTTTTCTTGAATTTATTTTTTAGAAAAAATAATATTTCATATTTGTTTCCTTTCCTACAGACACGTGCCAAAAATTATATTTTTGCAGATTTCATTTCCAAAAAGATTTAATTTATTTTTAATTGAGGCTTTAATCAATGTGATGGCAACACTTTGAAAAAAGCTCATTTTTTCCCATGAATGCGAAACGTGCTTAATCCTCATTTTTATTTTTTACGAAAAAAATTATTGAAAAACATAGTTAAAATATTTATTTAAAAATTCATTAAAAATAGAAATGTAATTTTAAGATTAAAACATTGGTATCGTTTAAAATATAAATTTTTGATCTTTAACTTCCTGTAAAAATCTTTTTTGTGAGGTAATATTTTCGGTTGTTACAGCAGAAACACGTCAAAATTTCGCTTAACTTTTAAATAAATAAAACTCTAGTTAAAAATTCGAAAAAATAACCCCCAGGTGCACATTCCCGGCCTCCAAGGTATACACGTGCCAAATTTGGTAGCTGTAGGTTGAATGGTCTGGCCTGTAGAGCGCCAACACACACACACACACACACATTGAGCTTTATTATAAGTTTAGATAGATGATCAAAATCTTTAATAAAATTTTATGCGTTACATCATTCGTCCGTAAATAAAATTTATCTTCCGTAATATTGGTTATTAATGTTTTATTCATTTCGGAATAATTATTTTTAATTTGTTTTTGAGTTTTGAAATTTTAAATTGAATTATTTATTGTGAAAATTCTAGTGTATATTTAAATTAAATCTGTCAGTAATATTATTTAAATAAGAATAAAAATTTATTTAATTGGTTTACAAAATTAATTTTTTAAGACATTAGATTGTGAATTCATGACTTATTAAATCTACTTTACTTGTTAAATTCATTATGATGTCACTTTTCTTTTTTTCTATCAAGAATAAAAGAAACTGGAGGTTTTTTTTTTAATCAGCTGTGAAAAGGGTAGAATTTTAAAAATTATTATATTTAAAAAATACAATATTATCAATTGTAACATGCAAAAATTGTTTTAGCTTTGAGACACTTTATTAAAGGGGTTTTAAACACAATTTCTAACTATTTTTATTAAAAAGAATCGTATATTTTTATTATATAAATTGAAATTGCCTTTTATTTGGAGTCGTTCTGATCAGTCAATATGTTAAGAGATGCTATTTATAATAGCTATAAATAAATAATGATATATCGATATATCGAAAAATATCGATATGTTTTGGATGATATATCGCGATGATGAAGTTCAGTCATTGCCCAGCCCTACTCATGATTTCCACAGAAAATAAATCAAAAGTATCAGTGTAAATTTACAAAAAGGAGGAAATTATGACACTAAAAAAAGTAAATTTTTACTCTAACATGTAGCATTTTACTTATTGAATACATAAAAAAAATTACGTTGAAGAATTTTTTTAAAAAATAAACTTATCAAATCCTGGAACAAAATTTCTGGAATATTATTAGCATGCAAAAGATATTAAATCTTTCCTGAAAATAATATTTGTTGAAATAGGATGAAAACTACTTACACACGATTCATACTTTTCGTGAGTTTCGCATCGTACAATAACTTATTCTCATTCAAAACCGGGGACTGAAATCAAGAATCAATCGATGACATGGTGAAATTATTCTCCCGTGAATCGGAAGTTGGAATATTTGAATTTAAAATTTTCAATCTGGCAATACTTCCGACAGAAACGCCAGCGGAACTTGGATACTTTCGGCGGAAGAATGCATATTTTCTGCATATGAATGCATGTTCGCTTTAAATGTATGCGTTTGTTCGAGTGCATTATGGAATTTTGTATTTCGCAATAAGAGTTTTCACTGATTTGAAAGTTGAGTTCGTTATAAAACAGATGGCGTATAATTTTTAGTTCGTTTGAAAGAAAAATGAATCTTTTCTGTTCTGATTATTCCATTCAGAACAATTTGTTTCATGAAAATTAAGTATATGAGATTTTGATGGAAATATTTAAAATGTTTTGAGAATAATCAAGCAATAATGGGCAATTATTATTTTTTTAAATATTTTTGGATTAACAGAGGGCGTTTAATTTTTAGTTCGTTTCAAAGAAAAACGTATCTTTCTTGTTCTGAATATTTCATTCAGAACAATTTGTTTGATGAAAATTCAATATATGAGATTTTGATGGAAATATTTAGAATTTTACTGCAATTTGATAATAATCAAGCATTATTGGATGGTTATTATTTTTTTAATATTTCTATTTTAGCTATATGACATCTTTGGAATTTCTAAAGATTCTTTCATGAAATCAATAGCTTATGCTTACATTTTATTCATTATTTAACATTTGTAAGAAGTTGTATATTTCTTTTTTTTTCATCATTTTAATGTATATATATTTGGATTTTTAATTAATGAATTAATATTTTCGCCTTAATCACAAGAAAATGTATTTTATTGTAAACCTGATAAAAGCTTGGTAATATAATTTTTGTCATTTCCCAAATTAAGTTCATTTTTATGTTGCTAAAACATAAATGTTTTTCATGTTTGGTTCCATTTAAATCTGTACTATTCTAAAATTAAACGCTTTTCACATTTAAACTATTATTCGATGTTTATTTTTTAAACGATATCAATAAAGTAGAGAATTTCACTATTGAAATTAGAAGTTTTAAAGATCATTTTGTGAGAAAACTTCGATTGTATAAAATAGAAAATCTTTTATAAAAAAAAAGGAAAATATTTCAAATTCAGAAATTCCATTTGTGGGAAAAAAAAATTATTTCTTCTTTTTGGAAATATTTAGACCTTGTTTTTATATTCCCCTATCTGTGTTTAGTGACTGAATATTTTCTTTAATAATAAACAAGAAAAATAAACTATATGTGATTACAGAATTAAATTTCACGAATTTCTCATAAAATTGTTTCATTTTTAAATATTCGATCTAGATTTTCATTTCAGCTACTTATACCACATCTTACAACAAACCCCTTTGCATCGAATTCCCAAGGCGGCATATTGAATTATAATTACTTGTTTTCAGTTTGGCAAAAGCATTATATTTCCTTGATGTGAGTTATTAGAGTATATTCAATGTCACTTTAAAGTGAAACTTAATCATAATCGATTTCTTAATAACTTTTAATGTCAGCTTTCCTGGATGAAGTTCAATACTATTGCACAAATCAGAATTTCGCTAACTATTTAGGAAGAATTATAGTTAAAGATTTAAATAATTAAAAGAATTTAACACTTCAAACTATAAAATTTATTTAATTTAGTTTCGATGCGAATAAAAGAAAATATTTTTGTAAAAATTTATTTTTATTTTAAGTACATATAACTCTTGTCAAAAAAATTAAATTATTGAATTCTATTAAATTATTTTTTAATTAAACAATATTTACAATAATCAGTTGCATATTTTTTTTATATAATAGCAGTTTTATTTGTATTTTCCCTTTCCAATTAAGACTAAATTAAATTATAAGCCAGGACGGTATTATATCAATGCCATTTGATATAATCCATATACATCCATATGCTAAAGTGTAATAGTTATATTTAGGATTGCCGAATACAGGAGACATTTCCCTGACGAAGTATTTTTGCAATATTCTTGAGCATGTACCTTGTGCTCCTGTTTGCAAAAAATAGAAAATTCTATGCAAGAAGAATCAGGAAACAGTTTTCCTGACTAGTCATCCTTTTATTCACATCAAGCCACTAATTATTTTTATACAATTTCCAATAAGCAATTCCATATCATGGTTACGAATAGAAATGTAATTACGAATGTACTTTCTATATAAACTACTAATTTCACAAGAAACTCACTGGGTTTCTGTGTGATCGTTAAAATAAATGTGCTCTGATTTTCCTCAACAGCTACTCAGCGCTCACACTCCACGTGAACGTTTACGTTTCTTGACAGCCAAGGAAACAAGAAATCTTTTCTATGTAATTTTCAAGACAACGGGAATGCACTGTCATCTGGCGTTAGAAAGGGGAACTAATCGCGACAAGAATTTAGGATGTAGTCAAACTGTTCTCACTTGATACTGGCGTAAAATTCATCTCATTTTTGTGCAATTCTTTAATGCAATATACATCTAACAGGAGGTAAAAAATGCAACAGAAAAACAAACAAAAAAAACAGAAACAAAAGTAATAAAATTTTGAGGATTTTGAGAAAAAAAGAAAGAATATTCGACAGTTTTGGGGATATTGTCATCAGTACTCGAGCCCCAACGTTTGTTCTATAATATTTTATACCCTATCATGAAAACTATATAAAGCAGAGTCTCACAGAAAGAAAATAATAGACAAGTAGTTCAACTGCGCTCAAGCGAGTAGTTAAGCGAAGTCTTTCTTTGGAGCACTGATTTCCTGCGAGTTCTCTCTGAGCACTTTATGCTATTACGGTTGTTTTATGATTTGCTACTTATGTGCTGCTGTTTACTGTAAGTGCTATTTTGTGCACGTTCCTTCTATGTTTTGTTGCCAATGTATCGATCCCACCTGGGGAGTACTTCAGATATGGAAATGAGAAGCTTCCGGTATGGTAGCTGATTTTCGCTACCCTGGTGGGTACAAAAATGATGTAGGGTTGACTACCCCCTACCAATGACAGAATATGCTTCTCACTGGAGGATTTGCCTCATGGCCAGTAGAATTCCCTCCATTGCTGCCGTGACTGTCGGGTTTCAGATTTCTCCATGTGCCTTCATGCCCTGTTGGAGTAATCGTTTCTGATTACCTTTATATCGTATTCCATACAATCCACATACGGGTTCTAGAATTTTTGTAACATTCTATTAGAGCTAAATTAAAGGACTGTGTTGGGAAGCTGCCAAGGCCGGTTTAACCGATGAAAGATAACTATAATTCCTATTAGGAAAGATAACCATAATTCCTAAACGTGGCTAAGTAAGCTAAGCAAAATAGGAATAGAACCACCAACTTTTTGATTTTTGTTGTAGAAAGTGTGAGTTCATGATTCTGTATATGGGGTTTCTTTTCACTTAAGAATTTTTTTCCCTTCCAGGCCTGGCTTGGCGAGATTAATGAATACGCACAAGACGACGTAGTGATCATGTTGATCGGAAACAAAGCCGATGCATCTGGCTCCGATCGTGTGGTGCAGTATGCAGACGGTGAGAGGCTTGCGAAGGTGAGTGATGTCATTTTTTAATAGAAACAATTAACCTGGCATTTCAGTCACGTGACGAACGAGAGTTAGCATGTTTATAACATCCAGCTGCATGCTACTCTGATCTGCATCGTGACATTACATTATTTTCTCTTTCTCTTCTAAAAAGCAATCGTCAAAAAATTCGAACTCGAAAGTTTGAAGAATCATCCCGTTTTTCATCTTCCTAAATTCGAAAAACACATTTTTTTTTTAAATATCCCTCTGTCTGTCTGTGACAAAATTTAACTCAAACAAGCTTTGAGTTCGACGGTTGAAATTTGGTATAGGACTTTTACACCAAATTTGGAGATTTCTAACAAATTTTTGCTTAAAATATGCTCAGAAGAAATCCATCTGTTCGGCTGTTCGAATATAAGTTAACACGATAACTATGAAACGAAGCCAGCTAGAGAAAAAAGAATTTGGTATACAGATTTAACATTTATAACCTGACAAACTTTAAGATAAGCCCAAGTAGGTTCTGAAGACCTGTCTGTTTGCAATTTCACTCAAAAATGCAATGACTTAAATATATCAAATTTCGTATGGGTTTTTGTAACTACAAGTGAAATTTTGTGTCAAATCGATGTTCCAATCGACTCAGAAAAACGTATCTAAAGCCCAAATTCGTGTTCGGATACTTTTTACCGCATATCAGGGATTAATCGCCAGATAACTCTCCAAGGATTACACGACAGATTCAGTAAAAGTGCTAAATTCAAGCCAAGAATGTTAATATTTTGCTACTATTGTGCGCCAGCGATATGAAAATCGTTCTCTGGCATGACAAGTTTATTAGAGAGCCAACGATAAAGTTTTGGGGGGACCAGTCCCTTTGATTTATGTAATAGAATTAGTTCCAAGTCCTAACAAATAAAGCCAGCTCAGAAATGATTTTGCTTTGAATTTACGACTAGTTAGCAATTATTATTCAAATACAAGACTTCAATGCAATCAGTCCATGTGCTGGATTCATAAAGATGAAAATTATAAAATTAAATTCAACACAAAATTGCTATAGTCTCTTTCCTGGCGCTGCTAAACTTACTAAGATATTTTTTAATATGTTCATACATTGAGTATGTTATTCCCACGAGTTCTATGTTCGTGAAAGATATTAAATATGAACTTGAATATAAACAGTGAGGGATATAGCGACAAAGGCTGTTA
>JAPMOR010120826.1:356074-394665 GCA_026543865.1 Argiope aurantia | reverse complement strand
GATATTTTTCTTCACTATTGCCCAGTAGACTTTTGTCATTGTATTATTTTCACAGGAACTTGGAGAAATAAAATTCCATGTCTTTTTTTTTTCTTTTTCATTTTAATCCCTTATGCTTTTCGTCATTACTAGTATTACTGTATCGTATCCCTAGGAGGCGTGTACCGCAGGTTGTAAATCTAACTTCTTACTTTTCATATTCAAAAATAAATTGCCCTCTAATTGATTTTATTCAAAATTGGACATAAATATATAATTTTTGTGTCGAACCCACATATCAAATTTCATTCGCTTTAATTCTTTTGTTTTTGAGTTACTATGTTCACTAATGTAAACGTATTATTTCAAAAACGATGTTTTTGGAACACTAGGCGTTCTACTATATAAAAATCCACAAAATCCCACAATTCTTTTTTTTTTTTTGAATATGGAAACACTTTCTCTTTGTATATTTTTTATAAGAGAAAGAAAAAAAACATGATGATTGAAATTTCTATCCCAGATTGCATAAAACTTATGTTCTTTCTGACTTTCGCGCTATCAAATCTATAAAGAATTCGTTGATAGATCGAATAAAGTTAATATTTCACAAAATAATCCTGAAATCATCAGACAATTAAGATCAAAACCAAATTTCACTTTAGTTGTTTTGATATGTAATTTAAAATATATTTACTTACCTAAATTCTATATTTTATCGTACATTCAGTCTTACTTCTAAATCTTTTTTTCAATATTTTAAATTAAGATTAATTTTTCAAACATTATAAACCATTCATTTTGATTTTATATATCTCTGAATATGAAAGGGCGTAATATTTATCCATTAAAATAGCTAATTTCTAAGTCTCCATAGCAGACAACTTATAATTGACTAAATGAATGATGTTTCCAAAAATAAATCATTGAAGTAAAGTTAAAAAGCCATTAATGCCATCCGTTTTGATCTCTATCTAGTTTCGTACTCACATGCTTAAGCGTCTGCCTTCAATTAGTATCGATTAGGAAAGTACAATCCCCTAAATGCAAGATAAATTGACGTGAGAGTTGGGTTTGAAGAGTTAATCGATTGTTTAAGTATTATCTAGATGCAACGGTTTTTTTTTCTATTTAAAAAAGATGTTTTATTTCCTCTTCAAAAAGTAATTAATTATTTCGTGAGGCCATTTTTTGATTGAACTATGATTAAAAAAATAACTTACAAAAGCAGAAAATTTTCTGATTCTTTGGGGGTTTTTTTCCTACTAATTAGTAAATAATATTAAAATTAAAAAATATAATCAGCGGGAGTGGTCCCCCAAACCTTTCTCACATATACTCTAATAAACTTGGCATACCAGAGAACGTCTTGCATGACACTGATCTCCAATAATTACGAAATATTTTTTGGCGTGGATTTAGCATTTTTAACACTAAACATACCATAATCGGTCAAATGATCAATTATGAACTTTTGCATTGAAAATAAGCATATCATGTTATCCCTTTTGCACATTTGATGTCATGACTTTTTCTAAGAATTATATACAGTTAATATTCTATTTTTTTTTTTTTCAATTCCTACTATTAGCTCACATTTTCTCTATATATATCTTATTCGAATTTTCAATTATTAATAAAATACTTTTTATTCATCCACTCAAGTTCAAATACTTTTTTTTAACTTGTAGTGGATGACACATGATGTTAATAAGTTTTTTTGTTTTCAAATATTAATTAATTAAAATTGTCCAGTCATTTCTGTTTAGTAGCCAAAGTCGCCAAATCCGTCGTCATGTTGCCAAGTTTGCCGCCAAGCTCTATTTTGGCACTTAATATTGTAATTCTGTCATATGTATATACATATTTATATTAATTGTAATTATTTAATAAAAAATAACTAAAATTTAAAAAAATTGTTGACCTGAGTAGAAATTAACTTTGTTTTACAAATTACTTGTTGTATTTTATATATTTTGAATAATACTGGTTATATGCCGTTATCTACCACAACTGGTTATTTAACTGGATGAATAATTTATTGCTTTATAAGATTATAGGATCAGAAATTATGATGTAATGCTTATTCAACGTATTGTATTCAGTTAGTTGCACATTGATTTAGCCGGCATAAATGCCTGGATTTTGTGCAAGCAAACGATAAACGAAACTATCTCGAGACAAGAGTTTTTACTCCAGCTAACAGTAGAACTTACCACCGATTTTCGAGAAGCCCGTGAACACCAAAAAAAAGACCAAATACAAAGCGATCAATGCCCAAATCTATTACATATTCTTATTAACATAAGACGTGCAAATAGGATATTGTAACGAAAATAAAACCATCAAAATTTGTTCTAAATGTGAAAAATATATGTGCAGAAAATGTACAATGGAAACACCCTGTATATGTAAAAAAAATGCGATAAACAATGAATTAAAAATTCTTATTCTTTGTGTTTGTAAACATAGAAAAAGACAATATACAATTTTATTTAATTATAATGAAGTTAATTTGTTTATTTCCTTTCTAACATTCATGTTTCCTACATTCAATCAGGAAGCATAAAGTCCGGTCATTTGACCGGCTACGGTAGAAATAGGTATGTATTAAATGTTGGTATGCTTAGTGTTAATGAACCTTTAGTGTCGTCCTTGACAATTTAAATTATTTAAAATAAACCCCATAGTCTCAAACTTCTGTTCTGGTGGCAATGATACTACATCTAATGCATTTACTTATGCATTTTAATACATGCGTATTCTAATTTTATAGTATTCTAATACACACAAAGAGAGTTCTTTTAACTTTTTCTAATATTCCATAAATAATACGATTCAAATGAACTATACAAGTGTTGAAAGCGCGCATTTGCTAGTTTAAACCTTTTCTTGAGCCCTAAATGCTTTAATTCGAATTTTACTTTTTTGACAGGAATTTTTCAAATGTCATAAATTTTTAAATGAAAAATGAAACAGAAATCAGTTTTGTACAGTGACACGAATGGGTTTCCTACTGTAAGAAAAATGCACGAAGTATTTTTCTGTAACTTATTCGCTTTCTTAAAGAAAAGGAAAAATGCTTAACCAAGAAATCACTCGAGGTCCACTCAGGCACGTTTTTATTTCAAATCCAACACTCGAAAACTTTTTCTGTATTTTTGCTGCGCAGACAGATTGTCTCTGCTTTACTGGTAGTTACAAAATGTCCTTTACCATAAGTCACTTTCCTAGGCATCGTTCCACTGTTTTCTTCATCGATTTTTAGCTGTTTATTTCAGCTCCAAAAATGTCAATCTGAGCTGTAACCATTAACTAATTAAACAAAATCTAATCTTATACGGATCGGAAATCCCTTGGAGACACCTCGGATATGGAGATGCGTAGTTTCCGGAATGGTGGTTATATCTCTCTGCTCTGGTGAGTACAGAAATGGTGTGGGGTCAGATACCCCCTATCGATGGTAGGATTTTCCACCTATGGGAGAAGTTGTTCCGTGACCGGTGATTGGTCTTAAAACTAACATTAGTTCCTGCCAATCGCGGTGTCCTATCATTCAGATTTTTCCACGTACTTTTAGACTGGTCTTTTACGTACTTTTACCTGTCTATGGCCATATAGATCGGAATCTGCGAGATTGATCTCCCCGAAAATCTCTCTCATAACTCTCTTATAAGACTGTTTACCCCATCTCCTTACCTATCTCATAAAATTGTAAAAGCTGGAATGCTCAGATTTTTATTTTCATACTCTCACACATAAGAATTTTTTTTTGGTGCGCAATATAGTAATGAAAATCGAATATGCATTTTTAGCGCAGTTGCTTTCGACCGCTTCAACTAGTAACAAGGTCACATTCTAAATTTCATGTATCTGCGCTATTGTGTTTTTAAGTGAACGCGTTTACATGCATTTACAAAAGCACATATAGACAGACAAACGGTCTTCTACTTGGCAGATTAAGTTCAAAATTTGATGCAAACTATATTTTAGATGCTAGTCTGTATTGCAAATGTTCTGTATCAGATATTAAAAAATTCGTTACATTTTAAAGATTCAGGTCATTCGAACTTCCAGTTTCTTTCACCACTCTGTACTCTATATATATTATTACAAACCTGCAATTTGGCTTCCCAGCATAGTTTGTTCCATCATCGGAAACACTGTTTTAAAGTCATCGGTATTGGACGGAGTCCGTGTGTCGCGTCGGAGGTCCCAGAGCTTGGCGACAAACTTAGCGACCATTTGGCGATGGATTTGGCAACTTTGGCGCCAAAATAGATTATATCCGAAACATCGAGAATTTTCCCGATCCGTCCAGTAGGAACCGAGATGCGCCTCGAACGTTCCTAATTGGTTGAGAGGCTTATAGGCCCGCCTCCTGAGACTTATAAAAGGAGCCAGTCTGTGCTGCTAGAGTCGTCGAAGTCAGAGGGTCGAAGAAGAGTTGTCGGAAACGACGGAGCGGAGTCGGAAGCGGAGTCGACAGAGCAGAGTGGTCGGAATCGACAGAGAGGAGTAGCCGGAAGCGACGGTGAAGAAGTGGTCTTCCAGGGAATAGCAGAACAGCGACGGAGTCAAGCTAGTGCTGAACTAAGCTGTGCGCTACTGTCTGCAGTAGAGTTTTGTTGTGTGTGCTGCTGTTGTCCGTCTCGCGGCTGAAGATAATTGTCTTCTCTGTGCCGTATATAGTTGTCGTCTTTGTGCTGTCCTGTGTGTCTTCGTGTAAATAAACGACGTTGTTTCTTTTTCTACTGCCGTCTGTTTATTGAGGGTTCTCCACACCATATAACTTCCACTATCCAAACGAACCCCGGAAATTCCGTAACAATATTGTATGTGTGTTTTGATGGTTTCTTTTAAGAGAAATAAAAAACGGTTATAATTGTGTATTGTGTCTTATCTAAACAAGCACCAATTATATGAGGATGTGGTTATCATGATTGTATATTGTGCTTTATCTAATCAAACTTACAATCTTTAGGCTTTATGACAGTTGATTTGAAGAATATGAACACTAAAATGGGCATAAGAATACTTAAACGTATATGAAATATAACGCATCAAAATCTATCGCCTTTTTGTTCATAAGTTGCATGATTTAACTGCTTAATACTGAACAAAATTTGTGGCGTAGTAGCGCCACCTATCAAATACGTTAATCCAGAATTCATTCTCATCCTATCATTTTGTCCCATTGTCACAGCAATTACTGGTAAATATAATTTAAATGCATTGAAGTGCTTAATGGCTTGGGTTAGTCGAGTAATATTGAATATCAATAGGAAAGCTGTCGGTATTCGTTAAATGATTGTAGGAAATCCAATCACAACTCACTTATTGTCCGCAAATTGTTTTGAGAGGGAGGTGCAAAAAGTAACATCAGTATCTTTAATTATCCACTATATTCACTTGATTTAGCACCCTGTGGCATCTGTTTATTCTCAAAATTTATTGTGAATTTTTTTTATATGATTTGTGGATATTTTGACCATACAAACAGTTTCGACGGGAGATTTAAAAACTTCAAAATAAACTAAAACAGAAATTCAAATTAGCATGAAATCTTTGTAATAATTGTATTGAAGCTCGAAGGGCTTATTTTGAATTTAAAAAAAGGAAAATAAGTTTTTTTTATTTCATTTTACAGACCCATTTGTAAAAACTTTTTCATACACTGTGCATGTAAGCTATGCATTAAACAAATCAAAAGTGCAAAATTAATGTATTAAAAATATTGATTTATTTTATGTTTGGTTTCCAATGCAGGAATATGGAGTGACTTTCATGGAGACGAGTGCCAAAACCGGTACCAACGTGGAACTTGCATTTATGGCTGTTGCAAGGTAAGCTAACCAATTGGTACATTGCTGATTATTTAAATTTTATTTTATTGATTTGAAATTATTCATAATACAATCCCTCATCCTACCATTTTTTCGTATTGAGAAAATTCTACCCTTCTAACAAATATGCTATCCAAATCGACGTTACTCTAAATAGAGTGCAATTTCCATAATCGAAAATCTGCTATTTTCTTTAAAATATTTGCTTGCATTATGATGATATTTTACTACTTTATAAGCTCAATTTCAACTTTGGTCCCAAGTAATAGACAGTGTTACAAACCTGCAGTTCGGCTTTCCAGCATAGTTTGTTCCATCAACAGAAAGAAAGTTTTACAGTCATCTGAATGGGACGAAGTCTAGGTGTGCGTCGGAGGTCCCAGAGCTTGGCGACCATTTGGCGACGAATTTGGCGACTTTGGCGCCAAAATAGATAATACCCGAAACTTCGAGAATTTTCCCGATCCGTCCAGTAGGAATCGAGATACGCCTCGAACGTTCCTGATTGGTTGAGAGGCTTCTTTTATCTTCCTTTTATAGGCCTCCTGAGACCTATAAAAGGAAGCGGCCGCCGCTGCCGGAAGGTAGACGTCAGGGGAGTTCGAGAGCAGCGGATTAGTCCGAGTTTGAGAGCAGTCAAGTCAGTAATCCAAGTACGAAGACGGAGAGGTGGAGTCGTAAGCGACAGAGCGGAGTAGGCGGAAACGACGGTGAGCAGCGACTGAGTCAAGCTCGTGCTGAACTGAGCTGTGCGCTACTGTCTGCAGTAGATTCTGGTTGTATGCTACACGTCTCGGGTGAAGATAATCGTCTTCTGTGCTGTATATAGTTGTCGCTTTTGGGTTGTCCTGTGTGTCTTCGTGTAAATAAACGTCGTTGTTTTATTTTCTACTACCGTCTGCTGATTGAACGTTCTACACACCATATCACTTCCACTATCCAAACGAACCCCGGTAAAAAAAAATTCGTAACAACAGCTTTAATTTTGATCACGTATGTAGAACGGCCAGAGGCTAGTTGTGACTCGCAAGTTATGCCATGCTTTTTTTTTTAACTTTTAATCAGAATTTTTGCTAAATATGATTCTTAAGATTCCTATCATGTCAGCATACTCAGTGCCCATTTGAAATGGATTATGAGAAATTGTGGACGCGCCTTTCTGTTTAGCTTGTAAATGAAGAAAAAAAAATATTTTTTTAAATTTCCACTATACTGTAGGAAGCAGTTTATTATTCCATTTAACGCAGTTTTGATGCAGATTGACTTATAAGTTGATTGATTAAATAATTTTATCTTTATTTTACTGTTAAACATTTGATATTATTTATTATCGTTATGTCAAATGATGATAATTAACGATTATCTCATATATTTTATTTAATAAAACCAGTGAGAGTCAGTTGTGTCGCCAAAACTTACTCCATACTTTTTAAAAAAGATGTTATCCCAACGAACGTCTTGATAGCACTGGCGTACCATAATTAAAAATATTAACCTTTTGCGTGAATGTAGCATTTTTACTGAATCTATCGTCATCCTTGGCGAGTTATTTGGCGATTTATCCTTCTGTGCTTTAATAGCACCCAAAAATCGAATTTGTGTTTCAGACACTTTTTTTTTCAAGCAATTGAAACCAAAAATTCTACATAGAACTGGAAATGCAGTCACAAAATCACATAAAAATTTAATATATTTAAGTCATTGTGTTTTTGAGTTATTGTGTTTACCTTTTTTGAAAGTACAGACCGTCAACCCGTAGTTCAATTTGACTGAATATTTGACAGTTGTCTACAATTGACTCTGTGTACCGAATTTTATCTATTTAACATTCGTCATTTTGTGATTAGCATATTAACTTATATTCGGACAGTACACTTCCTCAGAACAGATTTTACACAAAATTGTATAGTCAAATTTGATATAAAAGCCGTATACTAAATTTCATCCGACTAGCGCAAAGCATTTTAGAGTTATCTTTGTCTCAAACTGACAGGTGGGCATTTTTCAAAAATGTGTTTTTCGAATTCAAGGAGTTTAAAAGTTACAGATTCATCAAAATCTCAAATTCGAATTTTTTGACGATTACTATACTTCCTGTATACTTTCTACGCATACGAGAAAGTAAAAATGGGAAAGGAAAAAATTTAAAATATTTTTGTTATATTGGTGCAACTTGTCCCATTCGGTTATAACTTTTCCTATACCTGGGGCAAATTGTAACAGCTATAGTATTATAGTATAAGTATTAAGCTATAGTACTATAATAATAATCGCGGAATCGTGAATACATATAAAACTACAAACATCTTTCCAAAAATTAATACAACTAAATCCCCATATCCCCTATTTTACATTATTTTTCCTTATTTTCAATTAACGTTAATTAGTTGATATCATTACAAATAACGATTTTTTTATTAATCTTTTATATGTGTTGTTATCTTTTTACAAAAATACAGATAGAATTTCATAATCAACCTAATTATTATTTGTATTTTAAGCCTTTGCCTGTATTTATTCCCTTTTCTTTTATTATAAAGATTATGGATGAGATAATCTTAAAATAATTTGTTGGATCTTAAAATAATTTGTTGCGATTATTTGTTGGAAGAGATCTAACAAAACCTTGAAAACATACGATAAAATGAAATGAAATAAATAATTTCACAAAGCGCCAACCAATCTCAGTGGTTGCCATACTTAAATAGAGCTTACCATGCATATCAAATAAAATCGGAACTTCGGAACAGAGTTAAACAACAAACAATGCACCTTGTTCCAATTAAATATCGAATTCCCTAAAATTCATGTGGGATAACTACATAGTTAGTTATTCCAGTATTACGCCTTACCGTTGAACGTATTCGCGCATTCAAAGCATAAGTCAAAATGGGTTCATTTCCTCCTTTGATCTAACGAACATTCCAAAATGCTTGTTAAATTTATTCCCGCAGTTCATAAGATCGCGATTCTGTTAGGTAATCTTCCTTTCATAAAATTGTAAAACATTTTGCAATCAGTTTCGTTTTGTTTTTACTTTAACTATTCATTAACTATAACTATTCATTTAAGGCTTAATATATTTCAGAGAGACTATAATATAGAATATAAGCATGCAAAATAATTCCTTTTACCGTTTTTAACGTTTAAACATTCGGTGAATAAAATCAGAAAAACGAGTTTTTATTTTTTTTTAAACCATCATTTAATTTTAATGTTGATGAATTAATAATAATGTCAGAGATGAATTAATAATAATGTCATTGTTTTTCAAAACTCCTGATTTTCATTTAATCAAATATTTTCTTAATGTTAATACTAAGATCTTCAATAAACAATTATAAATATTTTGGAAATATTGGATATAACAGATGTCTCAGCTATTTGGGAAAGGAATAGCTATATGAGATTTTAAAAAGACAATCTAGAAATAAAATCCATGATTAAATGTATACAATCGAATTGAAATTTTTCATTGTTGAATTTAGAGCAGTGTGGGCCGGCGTCCTGGCATAGTGGTAGCGCGTCTTCCCCGTGATCTGGGCATCCTGGGTTCGAGTCCCGGTTCGGGTATGGTTGTCCTTCATTCGTTCTATTTGTGAGATGAGTGAATGTGCCCCCCTTTAAAAAGGGGCTGTGCAAGCGAATGTGATGCGTGAGTAGCAAAGTCGTACTCTTGGCCCTAGTTGGCGCTACTAAAATAAGAGACGTCCCCTTTCGGCTTAAAATCGTTGATTTCAAATCAGCGGGCTTGCCTATGGCAAGTGCCATTGGAAACAACAACAGAGAAGTGTGGAGTTGAAATTTATTATGATCGAACTCAGGGTAGAGAATTGAAATGTGTCTTTGCGACTCATCAACCAACAATAAAAATAAACAGAATAATCTTCTTTCTCTCTCTGTTTTGAATGAGAAAGCATAGTTGAATGTAGAGGAAAGAAAGGCTCCCCGAAATAACAACTTTCATTTTGCCATTTCTGATATATCGTTTTCTTCACTTTCTTTATCTTTCCTAATTTTCTTGATACGGTGCTTTGTTATTCTGAACATTAAATCATCAAATTAAATAAAATATTTTTTTTCAAAAAAAATGAAATCTTCTATCGCAAATTTCAACTTACCATGTGAGAACATTATTATTTTAAGTCATTGTTAGTCTTAATTAATTTAAATCATTAACCGGTTTAAATTGGTTTGGAACAATCACGTGACATTCAGATTACTCATATATTTAGAAAAACGGTGTTTTCTTCCTCTGCTCTCCAAAACTTTTTCTCGACGCCAAAAAAAAATTTTTTTTGCAAAAATCCGGTTTAAACTGGTTTGGAATGATCACGTGACTTTTATATTAAGCAATTGGTAATTTTTAGAAAAACAATTCTCCCCCCCCCCCCCCCTCCTAAAAATTTTTCGGGTTTTTTTTTTTTTTTTTTTTTTTTTTGCCAACTAGAACAATTAAAAATGAAAGTTCTTAAAAGTTACATTATTATATTATCATTTTAATATATACATTTCGATACCTCTCCACTCTGTTTAGTATTGATTCACGTTTTCTTCATTGTTCTTCTTCGGGCGATAACTTCTTATACCCCATGCCCGCGTATTTTAAGGTTTCAAAAACCCCAAATCAAAACAACATCATGTTCTCACTCGATTATAAAAAGTTGCCTTCATTTACCATTTTGTGAACATTTAATGACCAATTTTTAATTCAATTTGGCCCATTGCGGAGAAGTTATCACTCAACGTCTTGTCTTTTTTTTTTCTTTTCTTTTTTTTTTACCAATTTAATTCTAGATTTTTTGGACAGAACGTGAGGTGCCACAATCAATTTCAACTTTTTTCAGTCAACTTTTAATTTCGCAAGGATATAAAACAAACGATATGCTGGATAGAAAAACGCTTAGACAGAAAACACCAAGTCTAACACGCATAATTTTTAACAGACGTTATGCACATGGCAAGACTTTCAGTATTAAGCCGTATAAGTGTATCTTGATAAAAATGATAGTGGCCATAGGATCCAATATCTTAAATAGGTTTTCAAAATTAATTGAAATCAAATTTGATCTCAAAAATGTATTGTTCTTCGCGTTTATTGACTTTTTAAATAGAACCATTTTACCCAAAAAAATGTCATGAGAAAATGATTTAAGTATACAAACAAATTAGAAATAAATATTAAGTTTAATGCAAAAAGAAAGACATGATGAATCCGGCCTGAAGACTTTCTCAAGGGTCACCCTCAGGCAGGGATTCAAATCAGGGATTTTTTCTGTAAGGGATCTGACTTTCGTCCAAAAATATTGACCCTTCCCCGTTAACCTAAAATCCCAAAAAATTGAGGTTATGGAGATAAAATTAGTATCATAAAATTAAATACTATAAATTACACAATAACAAGCAAAATTATTTCTTTAATTGACCTTTGCATAATTTTATTTGATTAGTACCTAAAAGTTAAAAAAAAATAAACTGTTTAGCCTCTAAAACCCGAAATTCTCGATTCAAATCCAGAATCGAAAATTCTAAAGAGAAAATACTAAAAATATTTTTTTAAGTTTTCATATAGTGGAAAAGTGCAAATGCAGCTTGATTCCAGCCAAATGCAGGAAATAAGAAACTATCAATCTAACAGCAATTTATAAAATTGAATTAAAAATAATTATTTCCTGAACCAAACTAATAAAATATGCATTGTATTTAGACAGTGCTAATGCTAAAAATAATTTTTGTCCATCCTAAAATAAGTACATAATAATTAATCTTTAAAAAATGTTTTTAAGGCGATTTAATAATTTTAAAATGAATTTATAATAATTTTAAGAAGGACTGGATTTAATCTGGCTGAGTTGAAAAGCCTATGTTAAGTTGAATCTGGAAAAAAATAAGAGATTTTATAAAGAAAAAATATTTTGTGTTTATAAAATATATTTTTTTAAATTAATTTATAATGAAATGAATTTATTTAATCTCTGCGTTTTATATGAAAAGAATTTTTTTAATTCCAAGCATAGATGAAAATCAAAACGATTCATAAAATTCCTTGTTATCTATATCAAACAATGACATATGTTTTTGAGCAGAATCAGCCAAACCATTCTTTAATCCATCATTTTTCCCCCTGTAGTCCCTCGCAGACATCAATAAATGAAATTTTTAAAAGCACTCCAGGATTAGAATTATGCTGCCCGACTACCAAAAACGGAAAAGCATTTCATCGTAGAACTTCAAAAGCTAGAATAAACGCGGGCGGTAAACCACAATAACCTATGAGTGCGAGTGAAAATACAATAAATTGCATTTTTTCCTCTTTCCACCAGGGAACTGAAGTACCGCCAAAGCTGCCAAGCGGACCAGGATTCCAAGTTCAACGTCAAAGAGTATGTTCGTCAAGAGAGTACGAAAAGCAGATCTTCTGGGACTTGCTGCGGATAGAACCATCACGAAGCCTCGTCTCCATGGTAACCAAAAATATTCCCGCGCCTAGCAGCGTGCATATGTCAACTCAACTCGAATGGGAAATAGGTTGGCGAGGAACAAAAAAAAAATAAATAACAGAAGCATTTTGTTCTTTACCTCGATTTTGATCGTTATGTTACGCAATTCTTGGCTCTTTATTTTTTATTCTTTCTCAGCTGTTATATTTCTTGGATGTCTTATTATTTATCATCGTAGAAGATAATTGTTCCATCAGTGTTACTGTGTATCGTTTATCATGGCTGGTTCAGGTAACGATATTCGTGTTTCAGTGTTCCAAGTGAAGCAAAATCTGACGCACTTTTAAAAAAATATATTACCTCACACTATTAATTTTCCCTAACTTTTCTAAAAAAAAAAATGAGAAACAAATGTTTCTCTCCGTTTAGTTTTATGATAGTAATGGAAAATGAGAAGCAGTTATAAATGTTTACTAAAATGAAATTACAAACAGTTAATAACTGATTATTATTGATGATTCATAATCATATTATCTTATTTTTTCTTAATATATTTCAATTATTTTTATGTTTTTATAATCCAATTACTTTTACTTACCTAATATATTGTTCACTTATGGTTTTCAAATTTATAAGTGTATCGATTAGTAAAGAATTTTTTAAAGAATCATTTATCTATTTTTAATATATTGTAAACCGATTGTCCAAACATGAAGTACAAAATCACTCATATTCTCATTTAATTTTTTGAATTCAGTTTTGAAAGGCATATAAAAAATAAAGATATGGACTTTAAAATTATCAAAAGTGTATTAATGCATTAAATATTATGTAACACTTTCTTTACTTTGATTTATCTGAAGAAAGAGAATATAACTCGCTTTCAAAAGGTACATTTCATATGTTGTCAAATTTTGACAGTTATTAGGAATTTTAGTTTCAGAAAATACTTCACGAATCGTATCTGATGATTAAATGTTTTCTGTAAATTTTGATTTGAAGATCAGGGAAAAAATATTGTTTTTCTTTTATCTTGAATCTAAATGCGATATATGAAAGTTTGTTTTAAAAACAGTATACCATTCTGAAATGTCACTCTTTTTATTGTTAGTGGAAAGAATTTTTTTTAAATCAAATCTAAAAAATACATATAATGGGTAAAACTGTAAAAATAAATTATTGCAAAATACAGTTCATAATAAAACAATATCAATAAATTAATGAGTGTTTAGAAATCAAGTATGTGTATATCATTGTTGATATAAGCTTTTTTCTCTATATTTTCTTAGTTTATTGTTTTAGGTTTAAATAATTATCTATTTATGCAAAGATCAAAAAATATTTTTTTTATATGGCATACTAATATTTTGTTACGTCTAACCCCTTCCTTGTTTTTTTTTTTTTTTTTTTTTTTTCTTCTTCTTCTTATAATGGATATTGGTGTTGTACCATTTAAAAGTGAGTTATTTGCATTAGAGAAATTTTTCCACAAATGTTGATAATATGTGATATATATATAATATCTTCTATTAACATAATTATAGCTTGAAATAAGATAAATTATTTCTATAAAAAGGCTTGATTTTTTTAGTTATTATTTAATTACTGAAATGATGTATCATTTATTTTACTCAAAAAAAAAGTCGCGATTTAAAAAAATTCCAAAAATTCTCAAAAAATTACCTTTTTTGAAATCTTTTAACAATTGTTAATAAAATTAAATAAGAATATTATTGAACATTTCATTAAAATCTGCTAAATGTTGTTTTAAATAGAATTATTTTCTTTATTATAAAAAAAATCATTTCTTTTTCATATCTCTGGGAATTAAATGTTACGTTTAGCCAGAAACAGCAAATTTTTTTCTCGCCCCAAAAAAGTCCCAAGAGGAAGTTATTTAAAACATTTTGTCGAGGTTAATTAAAATATGGATCGTGATCGTAAACAGGATCGCGTTATAGCTAAAAATACTGACAAAGCATACTTATGTGAATTTTTCCAAATTAATAGCAAATAGACAATATGTCTGGATACAGACATTTTATAAAAGGCTATCAAGTAAATTTTAATTTAAAAGTCTATAATAACTTTTTAATCTTTTTTGTATTAAATTATATGTTTAATAATCATTTATTAGTTTTTTTCGTTTCTGAGTATAACTTTCCAACTGAGTAATATTTTCATGTGTGACTTCCACTAAAATTACATGTTGATGTTATGGAAAAAAATAATCAAAAAGTATAGGGGAGAGTAGAACAAGAAGAGGTTTTTAGTACTTGTGGATTTATAAAATCAACAATTATTTTGGGAATTTTTGAAAGATATTATCATAGATTATTGTCCATTTAGACTATTTATGAAAATATATAAATGGATTTACTTTCTATTTTTAATTTATTTTCAAAAATATTATTTTTTATTTCAAATATTATTTTTCTTTTTTGGTTAGGGAAGGATAAATTTTTGTTTATATTTATAGTAAAAAAAATTCAGATTTTTAGTTATTATTGCTATTTTATTTTCATGAGTTAGTGTTACAACCTTTTTTTAATTATTACAAAATTTGAAAAAAAAAAGCCAGCAAAAATTCATCCTATTTCCTCTGTATTAGCAGATTCAGTTGCATTTTTCATCGATTCTGGAATCTGACCTCCTAGATCAATCGCCTTTTTTTTTTTGTCCGAAACAACTCTCTTAATTTGCTAAGAAAACAAAAATATACAACTTGGCTAGAATGGCAACAATTGGTTTCTACCCCATTAAATATCATAAGAAAAAAGCACATTTTGGTCGCCGAAGTGTTATTGGGCGATTACTGTTCGTTTTAATTCGTTTTTCTCGAAATTACTTACAAAACATGTAAATTAGTATCTAAAGATCACTCTGTTTTTGTTGATCAAGGTTAGTATAAATGTATGACCATTTCAATTACGTTTAAATATTTTTAATGGATATTAAATATTTATATTCTCAAAATTATTACACAATAAAATCAGTGACATATTCCAATTTTTCTATTTTCAGTTACAAAAGTTCCATGTTTGGACCTTTCGAAACACGACAAGCATCGAATTTTCAATCAAATTCCCTTTACGTGTTTTGAAGTTTTGCGCCATCAGTGATACTTAATTCAGCATCGATGCGATCTTTAAATCCATTGATTGTTTTCGGATTTACAAACAAGATTTGTGGTGTAACCCCATAAAAAGAAGTCGCACGCGATAAGATCCAGAGATCGTGGTGGCCATGTGACGAAGAGTAAATTAGCGTCACTTTCCCGCCTAATCCAGAGTTCTGGAAGTTCCTTATTTAAATAGGCTACAAACATCCACAGCCCAGTGAGGCCCAATATTGTTGAAAGATAAAATCTGTATTATCCTAAGGTAGTTGTGGAAATAACTATATTTCTAATATGTTCAGGTAATTGCCACTTGTTCAGGGATGTTCCAAATAAAATTTACAGCATTTTTCTTTATTTTCCTATTAATTGTCTTTGGCGACTAGTTGGTCGGAAATATTGGTTATATTTCATTTCAGTTAAATTTTTTTAATGAAACTCCATGACCATGATTTCATCAAATTGCCAGACATTAAAGCAGTGAAATTTTAAAAGTCTTGCATATGTTCTGTTTATTGTACAAATTAGCTCTTCTAATAGAGACTACCAGTTCCATGACATCATAGAGCTATTATGTACGGTTCATCTATTTTCTAAATTTAGTGAATATTATAACGTCACTTTTTTATTAATCTTGTAAACTATATGAATATTAAACAGGGTCCATCTTTAATTTTTGACAATGGAAAGAAAATACTCCAATCAAATATTTGACGAAACAATGAAAACGATTTTGGTTTCATTCACAAAATTGAAAATGCTTTTGCGAAATGTATTTAAAAATATTCTTAAAAGCTAATTAAATCGAGGCTAAAAGCTTTTACAATTAACTTATAATTGAAAAAATAATTTTGGAGGCTTTAAAACGATATAAAATCATTTTTGGGCGAAAATATTTTTTTTTAATTATCGCGAAAAAATATCAACATTTAGCTTATTTTTTAATAAAAATCCTAATTAAAATTTCAAGTAAATCACACCAAGGTGCACAATATAACCCTCCAAAGTGTATATGAACCAGATTGGCTAGCTCTAGGTCAAGTATCTATGTGTAGAGAGCCAACACATTCATCTTTATTATAAGTAGAAACATTGTTTATATTATTTATGCGTAATAGTTTTGAAAATTTAAATCTTTAAAAACCAATCATTCATTTATCCCTATTAGCACGATATCTCCACAATGTTGATCGCTATTCTGAATGACGGACGATATCGAGAAAGCATCACTGCAGTATTGTTAGTCTTTTCTTGTTAATAGGGACGTTAATTTTATAATTTTAAGTTTAAAATTTGTAAATCAGTTGCACTTACTTTCCATCAGTGCTAATATCTATATACATAAATAAATTATTCAAGAGAACCAGACCATTTCTTTCAGAAACTTCTGCACAAGATTCTATCAAAATAATAGCTGCTTGCGCAAAAATCTCTTCTTTGCCTCTGCCAACGTTGTCGGGCACGGTTGCTTCTTGTTTGGTGAACCAATAGCTCAAGTACCTCATATTGTTATACTCTCCTCTACAGCGAAAGTTTTTCCAACGAAAAAAGGTTACAAATGAAAAAAAATTAAGATCCCTTAATTTAAATAACATTCCTTTACATAAGAAATTTGTTAAAATATGTTCTTAAATCTTTTTTGTTGTTCTTGTTGTGTTTTGTTTTAATCAATGGCTTTTGTTTTCCTTGTCGTTCTTTTTTAACAACTGTTCTGGCAGAATAAAAATATTGAGAATGAAAAAGTAATTTCGGAAGCTTTGGCAAATATTTTAAACCTTAATTTGAAAGAATGATTAACGATTAAATATCACAATTTTAATTTTATTAAGATTATGGATGAAAGTAAATCAAAACTGCGTCTATCCTCTAATGTTTTACTGCAATTTTATTACTATGAATTTCATTTTTTCCAGTATTATTCTTATTAAAAAGTTTAAAATATTCAAAAGATTAAAATGCGTTGATTGGTGATATATAAATATTATTGAAGCAGATAAAATATATATATATATATTTCTTCAACGCTTTTATAAATAAGTTTTACGCACAATTTACAGCTTAAAATATCATTTGAACTTTATTAAGGCAATATTCAAAGTGATTTTTCTAAAATTTGGTCACTTAACCCAAAATATCAATATTTTCTAATTTAGTTTATAACATTTAGTCCTGATTTCTATAATTGTCTTTTTCCCCATTTACTTGAAGATAATACTTGTATCGGAAGAAAATACTTCCTAATTAGAATCAACCATAAAATCAAAAACTGTTTGAATTATTTTATTACCTTTTGTAATCAAAATTTCAATAATGTTATATATAAAGAAGTTAATAAATGATCGAACTGATTGTAAACTAGTTAATTCTATATAACTATCTTTTATAATAGGGCTATTTGAATATTAGAATCATTTTCTCAGAATGTGACGTGGCACAGGGACCAATGGCTTTAAAGACCTTAACAATTGCAGTACTTCCATTGTATTAATAATGTGACGGGAAAGCATTTTAAGTCTTCCTTATTTATATTTTAAGCAGATATTAATTTCAATGAGTATTTGTTAGTGGAATTTAACTGCCATTGTATAATTTCTTCGAAAATAGTCGGTTGCAGACATGACAACCTTTAAACTACCACAGTAGGCAGTCACTGTTCTCTATACTTTTTCTAATTTTACGAAATTATAATGCAATCAACAAACAATATTCGAAAATTTTTAATGCAACCACTTGTTATAAGGAGAATATTATTTTCGATCTAACTTGACAACATGAAAAGTTCTTATAAACCAAAATTGTCAGTATTTAATTTTATCTTAATATTTTAGCGTTTTTTCATGTTTTTTTTTCTCTCCTCCATTCTCGTAATATATTCGGTCTAGTAAAAAAAATTAAATTTCTTTAAAGCCTTCAAGTAATGCTAATACTTAAAACCTTAAATAATATCAGAATACTATTTTTTTACTATGGTTATTTATTATTTTAAAATTATTACTTGTTAAATAACAATGGCGTCAAATGATAATCTTTTAAAAAATAATGATAATGAACATAAAAACTTCACTATTACAATTTTGAAAAAAAACTTTATGCTTCATTAATTAAAAAGAAATTTAAAGGAAAGGTTCCCTGGTTAAATACATTTTAGAGCTTATTTTGCGGTATAGAAAAAATAAATTTGCAGATCTTTAAGGAATATATTTTAGTAGTGAAAAAACTGCACCATGCTTTTTAGAATATTTTTCTGGAAATCTGATGTATTATTAAAATAATCGGTGTCACTTTTTTAAAAAATTTATTTTTAATACCAGAAACTGCTCATCTAGATTAATTTCATAGTAAAAATTTTATGCAATAAAAGAATTTACGACTTTATATGTTCAGTAATCAGTTATATTTTTACCACAAAATGATTTTCATATTTTTTTTCATTTGGTCTGAAATGCCTCAAAATATTTGAAAGAATTAATTCATAATTTTTTTAATTTACCGTGATAACTCAAGTTAATAAAGGATATTTAAATCTCGAATGATAATATCATTTATAAGCGCCATTTAACATACAACGCCTCAGATATAATGCGTTTAAATCTAAGACCTCTAAGAAAGAATTTTGTTAAATTAAAAACAATTTAAATGTTCAATACATAATTTCATTTTACAAAATATCGATTATTGGAATTAAGAAGTAAATTCTTTAAAATATATCAATTATTTTGAATATGTCAGGCATAGGTTCTCAACCTTTTAAAAATGCATGCCATATAAATAAAATCAAAAATATAGGCACCATAAAAAAATATTTCCCTATTAAGGAATACTGCATCTTAAATTAAACGTTTATAATCAAATAATAAATGTTTTTAAATTTATTTTATTAAATAATAAAAATAAAACTTACACTTCATAGTAAGAATATACATTATAGTATGATAAATAATATGTTGCCATACGTGAAAGCAAATATTAATATTTATGATTGATGAAAATTAATACAATGACTGATTCTGTTTCATTATAACCAGTTTTGATATTCCATCCTTTATGTTTATGAATTTGAAGTGGTCCAAATTGCAATTTAATCCTATTTTTTAATTAATATTATATCTGAAAGTTCAGTTTCACAAAGATGTAGTATGTTCAAAGGTATTAAAAATATTATTATCAAAATTCTTGAAATGTCTTCAACTCGTTTCATCATTAACCTCAAAAGTATAATTTGTATAATAGCCGCCGCTATAGATCCAATTAAATTGATGCAACTCTGGGGTGCTAATTGTACGGAAATTATTTATGTATATCACTAAATGTTAAAAAGGTGCCATTTTTATAATTATTTAAATTCTTTTATACAAAGATTGGACCACCCAAAATAATGTAATTACCATTTGTTGTACATGTACCATGGTTGAGAACCCTTGCTTTAAAGGCATATTTAAGAATAATACAGTACTTCTTACTATCAAATTACTTCCCTTATTTTTTATTGTTGATGTTAATAGTGCAGTAATGTAATGCAGAAAAATCTGTGATTTACCTAAAAAAAATCAAAGATTAAATGCAATTTTTTTAATAAAGGAAACAACGTAGATTTGACTCCACAGAAACATACATATCACTCTTTTTAAAATATTGCACCATTAAGATATAGAATTATAGTTAATATCTACTGTTTGTTTGATAGAGTGTCCATACCACTGCATGCGACAAATATAAATATAGAATAGTCGATGTAATAGTTTGATATGCTGTCAATGAATGAAATTCTTTATATATTTATGTTTTTGTTTTGTTTTAATTCGCGTACGAAGTATGTCACATTGGAGATTTTGATAAAACTGTACAAGAAAGTAATTATAATGTTTGAAAAAAGTTTATAATCCAGTAAAGAGGTTCTTATTGATTAAAAAATATCACTGAGAAACGAATGTCATGTGCCAAAAAATAATAATAAATCTGACATTTAAAATATTTTTATGTATATAATAGAACCTTGATTTTGAAATTCGGATTCTAAAAGAAAGAGAACTTTCTTTTTAAAAAATATTATAATATTAAATAGATATTATTATCTAAAAAAAATTTTTAAAAATCATTAAAAGTTAATACAGTGTAAAAATATAAACACTGACGTATAAATGGCATATAAATAAATTCACAAAAAAAAATTTTTTTTATTTGAGCATTTTAAATAGTGTTATCAAAAATTGGATTATATTGTAATTATATTAGTTATAAAGTTTTAAGAATAGAAAAGTTGCGTGAAAAAGTCTATGCAATAATTTGGAAAAGAATTGCAAAAGCAGTTTATACAATTCTAATCAAAGTTAACTTTTTGAAGAATTTTCTAAGAACTAATAATATTAAAAAATCCACATTCTGAAAATGAATTTTATTTAAAAAAAAAGAATTAACAATAATAATTTTGGAAAATTCGCAAATTCCAAATTGTTAAAGGAAACTAATAGTAAAAAAATTAAGAACTCAAACAGTCTGTAAAAGAATTATGTTAAGAATTAATAATTACAGAAATGTTAAGAAGACGACTAAAAAGAAGTAGCAAACGATTCACGTGAATTAGTATTATCAAACATTTCCAACAGTGAATTCATAATACTGATCTAATAATATCTAATTTATAATACTGAATAATATTTATCATGAGATAATTGCAATGTTAATTTTAATAGTATTCTATAATTAAAAGCTTAATAACTTAGTTTTGTAGTAGTACAATTCATAAATTATATACCTAATAATCTATTTTTACCAAATATAAAATTTTTCATAAATTAATTTCAAAAAAAGAAAAACCGACCATCCTCTTCCTTTTTACATTCATAGCAAATATTATACAACAAATATGAAACAGTTTGTGAAATTTACAATAAATACTAAGGTAACATTTGTGTGCATTTTAAAATATATATATATATATTATGTGTGCAAAGCATCACAATGTGAATGTTTGTTATTTTTTAAATATATATATCAGGTTTGTATTTTTTTAAATTCGACTGATTTATTGTTTGTCATGGCATAGTATTTGCTTTTGTATTTGTGTTATTACTAGTCAAGATATTAACTATTTGATTTCTAGTCTTTAATGTGATGAATATCCAAAATCAAGCATTTATTTGATAAAATTTTTATATTATTATATCTAGTCAAACTTTGCAAAATTATTTTCATATTTGATATCTTATTAACTGAACAGCTATATGAAGACTCCGAAAATATTTTATGTACGCATCGATGTTAAATGTTCTTTCAGTTACATGTTCCTTGAAATATCGAATGTTAAATGTTGTCTATGCTTACTATGTGTTCAAACTCGTGTTGCTAATTTCAAACACGTACTTCGCATATTGCATACCTTCGCATAGAATTCATGTTTGATTGTTAATGAAAAATCAATACATTTCCGTTAGCTCAATAGCAGTCATCAATAACAATAAATGTTGGCTCGAAATGTCCTTTTCCGTTTGTGCACTTGACAATTGCGCCAATTTTACTATATAGAATTGGCGAAAAGTCATCTTTTTCGCCAAATTCGGCGTATCAGTGTTTATTCCATCTGTAACTTCGCTAACGGGAAAGTATTCGAAAGTGTGCAAATGGTTGCAAATTTGTATTGTTCTTTGTTTACGTAGAACTTAAATGTAAATGTTGAATATTCCCCAAGAAATGTTAAAAACATTGGATTTGATGCTGAAAAGTCAGAATACTTATATATGTAAATGTGAAGCTATTTGTTTAAAGCGTCATTATATTTGTTGATTGTGAAATTGTATTATAAACTATACTACAAATTCATCTTTAGTGGTCACATGTCAGCTTCCTGAGATTGGAAACTAAAGGAAATAATAAAGTATATGTATTTATGAAGTTTCTAAGTCATTTCCTTTACAGAAGTATAAAATCTGTTTTAACAAAATGTTATTAGGGTTCGTGAAATAACAAACCTAAGGACCTATAAAAAGTAAATATTCATTCCAGCACAAAAATATTTACCATAATTCTTGAGATGTTTATCTTAGCTAGAACCCAAACGGGCGAAAGAATTCTTATATTAAATATAAAATTTCTGATTTTTTTTACTTGCCTGAAGTTATTCTTATGAGCAGCATTTAATTAAATGAACCACCATAATTCTTCATCGAAAAAGCGTAACTATATAACGATAACTGTTATAAATATTAAGTACAAACCAAAAGAGGCATTCATTTTGAAGGAATCTTCTGAAGATTGCGGATATCAATGTCAAATATTCGAGAATAAACAATCGCATTTCTTGTGGATATCTGCAGTTAGCTCTGTGGCACTTGAATCATAATATTTTGAAGCTGCTAATCATATGCGATTCCTGATTTTTTTTCCTTTCAACTTTAAATATTTTACATTTTAGAATATGATATAAAAGAAAATCTTTTAATGTAGCAATCTTTGACGCTGTCTTTATTTTTGATAGAGAACGGTATGTTACTAATTTTCCAAACAGTCCAATTCAAAGTCTTTAATATGAGCTAAAAATAGAATCAAAATCTAACCATATCGGTCATGCAATAAAAGTTTTCAGTCTTGCCAGAAGTTGCATTATAAGAAAAAAGTGATGTCTACAAGATGTTGATCTTATTGTAAAAAAAAATCGATAGTTAATGTCTTCTGTTAACAAGTGACTTTGCTATGTTGACAAAAGGTTTCAACATAGTGACAACAACAACTTGAAAGAAGAATTATAAATTTTAGAAACAATTGTCATTAACTTAATGTGTGTGTGTGTGATTATTTCAGTTTATCTATGTTCTAAAAATAATTATTTTCTAATCACTCGAACTAAGACTTCACTTTAACTTCACGGTTTTACATTTTCCTACAGTGCCTCATAACATATGCTAAAGCCAAATACTATATCGGCAAATTCCTTTCTAAATTGTATAAGTTCAAAATGTTTTCTCGTGCTTGCTTATTCCTGTTACCTCTCTACTTTTTTAATTCATTACCTTGCATTAAGAATGGTTTTAATAGATAAAACTTAGACTATTTACTTAATATCACGATGAATGAAAATTGTTAATTAAATCAAAGAATGTTTTACATATATAAGTTGCAATGAGCACATTTTGCATAAACACCAAATGTTGTCAGTAGGCGACTGTAAAATTTTATGAAGTTATTGGCAACGAAATAACAAACATTAAAATAAGTGCAACGAAAAAGTTAATTATTTTTATTAATATGTTTGAAAACTACATTATTTTTAAATACCTCTTTTCTTAACAGTTAGAGAGCTTTCTAGTTCTATCTTTTAATTAATTAAAATCTGCATGCATTTAGATGCAAAGTTAGAAATGCGGCTTAAACGATTCCACTAAAAGGTTTTATCGTTCAACTTATTCTGTTCGCTTCGGTATTTTACTACATCATTTAATTAAAAAAATAGTTTTGATTCATTTATTAACTTTATTTTCCTCCTCGCATAAATAATTTTCATTGGTTTCTCATTTTAATGAAAATCGTTTGTTCGAAGTTTCTGAAGTCCTTCGATTTTGTTTAAGAATCCGCAATTTCGAATTGCATCTTCATATGTTTAATATTCTTCCATTTTGAATTACTTGCAATCCGATGATAAGATTTTTTTTTCTCCTTTTTTTCTTATCATTAGGTACGTTTCTTATTCTCTTCTAATTTCCTAGGAATTTTTACTTCCAATTTCTAAAGTAAATTTACGAATTCTTTTAAAGTTAAAAAAATTTACCCAATGTCTATTTTAGATATATCAGCCGTCATCTGCACAATTTATGTTTTATTTTTACAGTTTAGATATCTCAGCCGTCATCTGCACAATTTATGCTTTATTTTTACAGTTAAAAACTCAGATTTCTCACATTCGTTCTATTAAGAAATTACGACATTCCTTCCAAAATACATCTTCGACTAGTGAAGCCCTAGGATGTATTTTAAATCAACCACCAGGAGTAGTCTCCACAAATCTTTCTTGCACATTCTCTAATAAAAGTGTTACATTCACCCCCACACCTATACAAAAATCAAAATACTATTTGACGTGAACTGAGCATTTTTACTGAATCTGTCGTGTAATCCCTGGCGAGTATTTTTGGGGAATAATCCCTGGTATGCAGTTAACAGTATCCGAAGATATTTTAGATGCTTTTTTAACCGATTGAAACCAAAATTTAACACAAAATACAGTTATAGTTATAAACTCACATACTAAATTTGATATATTTAAGTCACTGCGTTTTTGAATAATCACATTTTCATATTTCTGAAAGTACAGCCCGACAGACAGTCAACTCCTTGTTAGATTTCTCTAAAAATTAGATCTACTCTACAGATCTTCAATATACACTGGTGTGCAAAAATTAAACAACAGGTATGTTTTTTGCCATAACTTCACGAGAAATCATCTGACAGACATGAAATTCAGAAATGAGATACAGCATTTTGTTCTGAAAGAATGACGAAAACATAGTTGCGCAGAAATGAATACAATGCATACAATATGGAATCAAACAAAAAAAGGCTTTATTGAACTCATAGTATCGATACACATGATTGTCTGTCCAAGAGGAAGAACAGCAAGCAGATGTTCCTTAGTATGGGATATGCCCTCCCCTTACTGCAATGGTTGCTTCGCACCGTCTCCCCATACTCAGCACCAGATTGTCCAACAGTTCTTGAGGTAAGAGTGCCCATTCCTCAATCAGCATCTGTTTAAGTTATCGGGTGTTCCCAGGAGGATGTAATCGTGCCGCAAGGCGTCTCCCCAAAGCATCCCACACATGTTCTATCGGATTTAAATCAGGGGAGCACGCCGGCCAATCCATTCGAGTGATATCTTCACTTTCCAGAAGCTCCTCAACAGCATGAGTCCTGTGTGGCCGTGCATTGTCATCCATAAAAATGAAGTCTGATCCAATGGCACCTCGGAACAGATGCACATGGGGAAGGATCACCTCCTGACAATAGCGATCTCCAGTTACAGAACCTCTGTCGAAAACGTGGAGCTCAGTCCGCCCGTTCATCATAATGCCTCCCCAGACGACAACTCCAGGACCACCGAAACGGTCTCTTTCCGTGATGTTACTGGGATGAAACCGTGTCCCGACCTCTCTCCAAATCAACTGGCGTTGGGAATCGCTTGTGGCACTAAAACGACTCTTATCTGTAAAGAGGACACGACTCCATTCATGAGATGTCCAGTTTTTGTGCTCCCTGCACTACTCTAAACGGTGCCGCCGGTAGGAAACTGTCAAAGGGATGCAGCGTTCAGGACGGCGGGCGAATAGGCCACCTTTGTGAAGGCGTCTGGACACAGTAAAACGCGACACTTGTCCCGTTGCTGCACATAGTTGCTGAGCAATGGCGCTTGTTGACTGGTTTCGGGTTCTTTTCGCCTGCAGGACGATATGTCGGTCATCCACTGCAGTTGTTTTCCTGGGGCGGCCGCCACCAACCTTTCTCACAGCTGTACCTGTGGTTTGGAAGGCTTTCCAAGCGCACGAAACGACACTTTTGTTCATTCCGAACTCTTCAGCTACACTGGTCACACTACTCTCCTCCTCCAGCTTTCCGATAATTCTTCCACGTGTGAAATCGTCCAGGTGATTTCTGCTAGCCGTATTTCACGAATTAACTCACGTGCACTTGCAGCGAATGTCTTTAATTGCGTCTCCGTCCTTCCTTTTATTGTAGTGTTGAGCTGCGCGCGCCTTCCGCACGTGCTTTGCGTATGCTCACGTCGCCTGTGACGTTTTGTTCCTGATATTTGCATACGCATGACCTTTCTCTTGAATTACGTGTTCATTGTACTGATCGCAAGAACTCCTTTTCTGCAATTTCATGGCTATCTGCTTAAAATTTGCGTTGTTGCTTAAGTTTTGCACACCAGTGTACATATATGTGTACTCAATTACATCCATCTAGCTCTCTTCATTTTGTAGTTATCGTGTTAGTTTATATTCAAACAGCCGGATTGATATACTTCCTATGAATGGAGTTCATTCCAAATTAGATAGAAATCTACAAATTTGGTGTAAAAACCATTTACCAAATTTTTTCCGTCTAACTCAAAGCATTTTTAGTTATCCTTGTTGCAGAACAAACATTTTTTTTTGGAAAATGTGTTTTTTTAGACAAACGTCTCCACATTTTAGTGGAGATTTAATCTTCACTAAAATGTCGAATTTGAATTTTTTGACGATTACTATATTTTCTCTATGCTTCCTGCACGAGAAAGTACGAAGGAGTTACGCAATTACAGGCGTGTGATAACGTAATGACAACACACTTTCATCACAAGATTCGTACTCCAGAATATAACGAGTACAATCCTAATCTATTGTCGCAATCGTTTCAACAGTAGATATACAGTACATTTTCAAAATAATAATAAAAAAAAATAGAGGAAAGTGAAGTTTCACGAATTGATATATGAAACTCGACTTCCCGCAAACAATTCAAATCAAAGATTTTTTCTTGACAGCACTTTGGTACAATTCTAAACACTTTCCTACTGTTTAAATTTATTGCACTTCCTTTAACGGGGGGATATTAAAAAAAAATCCCTAACAGCGCTGGACCATTCAGAAAGGTCTGAATAACGGGCCATCATGTAGCACAAAAGCGGGCTCTTTACCAACAACAAAATAGAATTCATTTCATTGTATTATTCCATGCAGATAACTCTACCCAATTAGACAATCCCAGTCATTATGTTACGATCTCGTTCCTGATAGGCGAATTACTGAAATTTACTTGCGTTCAAAATCCTGCTCTGAGACACTAAGATTTGACATTGAACTCTAACATTTTTTATCATCAGTCTTTAAGAAAATTTCTAAAATATCTTTAACAATACTTCAACATCGTAATTTTTTATTTCTTGTATCATCAAAATATTAGAACTCAAGATTTTGTCGAATCTCCACGTTTTAGGCCTTTCTGAGTTCGAAAAACACATTTTTGGAAAAATATTCCACTTATCTGCAACAAAGATAACTCAAAAAATAATTTGTGCAAGACGGTTGTAAGTTGGTATGTGCTTTTCAAACCAAATTCTCAGATTTCAATCAAATTTTGAGTAAAATCTATGCAGAGGAAGTCTGCCTGTCCGGCTGTTCAAATCACGATAACTACAAAACGAAGAAAGTTAGATCGATACGATTTGGCGCGCAAATTTGGCATCTATAATGTAACACCCGTCAAATTTTGAGCCAAATCCAACTGCGGTTTGGCAGTCTGACGGTCTGTACTTAAAGAAATAAGTAAACGCGGTAATGCAAAAACGTAATGACTTAAATATATCAAATTTAATATGGGGATTTGTGACTAAAAGTGCAATTTTGTGCCAAATTTTTGTTTCAATCAGTTGGTAAAAATGCATCTATGCATCTATTTATCGCATGCCAAGACTTAATCGCCAAACAACTCGCCAAGGATGACACGATAGATTCAGTAAAAATCCACGTCAAAAGTTAATATGTCGTAATAATTGAACTCCAGAACCATGGAAGACGTTCTCTGGCATGTCAAGTTTAATAGAGGGTAAACAAGAAAGATTTAGGGAGACAACTCACGCTGATTTTAGATGTGGTCAAATAGAGATTTAAAGAATAAACATTGTCTAAAATATCTCCTTCGATTATTATTTGTTTGGCACAATCTAATTACTATAATGTCTTTTATTCCGAGAATATAATAAAGATATATACAAGGAAACATTATTTATCGATTTTGCGTCAGTAATTTGTTCATCGTAACCGTACTTGTAGCGATAAATAGCCCAGAAGCCTGTAATTGCGATGAAGTATAAGAGCAAATTTGGTGTTGTGAGCTCTCAAAATTTGGTTTTCCCAATTAGTTCGATTTTCTGAGGATTTTATTTTTATCTTCTGGATAAACCCCCCCGGGGGGGGCACCTCGAGATGAGGATGAGATACTTCCAGCATGGTGGTTGGATCTCGCCACCCTGGAAGGTACACTAATAGGTGGGGGATCTGACTCCTCCCATCGATGACGGGACGTACTTCCTTCGAGGAGGGTTGTACCATGGCCGGTGACGGCCCTTAGGACTCAAACACAGTTCCAGCCAATTGCTGTTGCAGCTGTCCGGTCATTCAGTTTTATGGTTTGAATCCGTGTGCCTTCGAGGCGGGTCGGAGAGTTAGATGGTTGACTTATCTTCTAGATGAAGGTAAGCTTATATGCTCTAATTTCTTGTACATATATATTCTATTCAAAATCTGCACTCTGTTAAATTTAGTCACTTGACATTTTCTGGTTCGGACTCTTCCTTGGGAAATGTCATCTCAATAACGCAGGCTTCGACTAGCATTAACATGCATCCTACTTCTAACGGAAACTTCTTTAATCAATCTTGAAAGGTTTGACACGGTGACCTGATGGTAAGGTCTCGGCTTCGGGACCCGAGGTTTTCAGGTTCGAGACCCGATTCCACCGAAGAACCGTCGTGTAAGAGGGTCTGTTGCACGTTAAATCCGTCATGACCAAACGTCCTCCCTCTGGTGTGGTGTGGTGTGGAGAGGGGGGTGCCAGCTCAGGTGTCATCCTCGTCATCTAACCGTGATTCAAAATTACGATGTCCGTCCCAAAATAGCCCTAGTGTTGCTTCAAACGGGACGTTAATTTAACTAAACTAAACTAAACTTTAAGCAATCTTGGATCTAATTCTTTGCTCAGCTGGTATTCATAATTAGACCTTTTCATATGTAATGATTCAACTTTCGATAGTGATAACGACCCTATAGTTGTTTCTTGATCGGTCATAGTAAGGACCAGTCGCAATTTAAAAACAATTTAATTAGTCGAGGATTGCACAATAAACGCACAAAATTTTTACTAATGCCAACCAATGTTCCATAGAAGGAATCAAGATGAGTGCAACTGCCGTAATAACCCACAATACTTCATTTAAACAATTGTCGCATCGTATTTATGTATCCTCCTTGGTGCAATCTTTCTTGCACTAATTATGAAAAACTCAATAATTACTTTCGAAGGAAAAAAAAAACAATCAGAAAATTTCTGTTACAGATTACATAAAACACAAATTATATGCAAGTCAGTTTTATTTTTACGAAAGAGAATTTTGAGAAAAAAAATTGCACCATATCTCATAATCCAAAAATGTTTTTTTTTTAATTTTAACTAAACTTTCGAATCACACAAATCCGAACTTTTTTACGAAGCAATCGCTATATTTGTTTCGCTATTACAGCACAACAAACTGAATTATTTGCTAATAACTTTTCTAATGAAAATAGAAATATTGAACCTATTCCCTTACATTCCTCTGGAACAAACTGCTTCCTCAATAGCCAATTTGAAATTTGAAAACTTAAGAAAACAATCCTTAAAACTAAAAATTCTACTCCTGGAACTGATAACATCCCTGCCATCTGGTTCAAAAATCTCAATAAATATCAACTCAAAATTATTTTGAAATTATTTAAACATCAGTTTGATTCGGCTGACTTTCCCAAACAATGGAAACACACTCTAATCATTCTGATTCCCAAACCAAACAAAGACAAAAACCAAAATTTCTTACAATCAACCCATCACCCTAACCTCAGTTTTTTTAGAAGTCTTTGAACACATCCTTACTCAACGCATTACTTATTACGAATATTTAACTTATAACCAAAAGCTTTTCAATAGCCTACATGGCTTCACGCACTTCAGTGATAACAAAACTACAATTAACAGTTATCAGGCAAAAATCATAGAAACTCAAGAATAAAAAAAAATATTTCGTTGGTGTAAATCTTGATATAAAAAGTGCATATGATTCTATCAATACTGGTAGCAATATTTTTAAATGATTATAACTTGGTATAACAGGCAACATGACAAAGTGGTTGTCCAATTTCCTTCAACCCAACAATTTAACCTCAGGGTAGTATACTTTCACTCATTCTGTTCGACTCTTTATCCATGACTTCCATAAAATCATTGGGGTTTCAGGTTCGTGACCCGATTCCACCGAAGAGCCGTCATGTAAGGGGGTCTGTTGCACGTTAAATCTGTCCTTACCAAACGTCCTCCCGCTGGTGTGGTGTGGTGTGGAGAGGGGGGTGCCAGCTCAGGTGTCGTCCTCGTCATCTGACCGCGGTTCAAAATGACGAGGTCCGTCCCAAAATAGCCCTAGTGTTGCTTCAAACGGGACGTTAATATAACCAAACCAAACCAAACCAATCCATAAAATCATGGAGGAAAAGTTTGAATGTATTCCCTTTGAAGATGATATCTTTGTTTTCTGTAGCTATCATTCCTGGGAAATCATTATCAAAAAAAGCTTCAAGACTTTTGAATTCGCTTTAACCTCCAAAATGATCTTCGGTGTCATAAATGTAACAGCATTAATGATATTGAACACATAATTCTTTCGTGAAAAAAGTATGCTTATTATAGAGACAAGTGGTGGGCTTTTCTACAATAAGGTAACATTTCCTTTAAAAACTTTTGGGGAAAAATATCTGCAAACAAAACCAATCTAACTTCACATTCTGTTGTGCCCTCTTTTATCAAAAGATCAGTCCGTGTTGCGTGAACTTTTCGTTTCATCGTATCTCTTCATTTGGACTTCAGAAACCTCAATATGGACTGAATCACATCAGCTGTTAACTGACTGCAACTTCAATTTGTTTTTGTGTGTGCTTTTATGTTTGTTATGAAATAACACGCTCTACATTTGGAATGAAGGGTTAACAGCCATTAATCCCGACCTCTTATTCCCTTCAAGTTCTGGAAAACACTGATCAATTCATCATGTTTTGGATAATCGCTACGGGGGGTGAAGGATCTCGAAGGTAAGGACCTTCAAATCCCTTCATAATATAAGCCAGGAATTTTTATTCAAATTCAGTAACACTTAATTAGGTTCGTATACTGATATTGAATATCTGAAGAATTAGTTATTTTTTGTACCACTCTAAACAGTAAATTAAAATTTAAAATTTCATGGAAAAATTTATTTAAGCTGAATTCTCCACTCATTTAATTTCTTGGTAAATATTTAAAATTTATTCTGTAAGCATTTTTTGAGTAATTATAAACTTGACAAAATATTTGCTTCTAAATTAACCAAACATAATTAAATTAAAGCATTGAATTCTTGTAAACTGTGTTAGAAATCAAATAATTAAGAACCTTTCTGTTAAATTAAATAATTGTGTTTACTCTGAGACTTAGAACATAACTTAAAATTGGTTTGGGGGGAGAGAGACTCGAATATTGCCCCACATTTTTAGAGCACTTTCTGTGTAAAGCTATATCAAAAGCAGCAATATTATTAAGTTTAGACTTAAGCTTGTCACAATTTAAGTATTTTTACTTTATCAGAACACCTAAAATTTAACAATTACTTGAATTTGTCGAAAACCATGACTTTTAAATTTAAAAAAAAAATGCATGAAGATTAGGTATATTCTCAATAACTTATTTTGAAGCAACAAAGTTACTTTAGGATCGATTTCAGAATTTTATTTAATTGATGAGGGTGTTACTCGAGTTCCACTCTTCAAATTTCCGCACATTCAACAGCATGCATGTTCTACCAACCTTCGACATCAGATTTAACGCATACCAAGACTATATAATGGTGAAACAGGATTTCAAATTTGGAATCTTGTGATTGTCAGTTAAGACCTTATCACCAGAACCTGAAGAATATGAGTAATTCGAAGATCGTTCCTAAACATGAAAAATATTACAGGACTCTTTTACAGTTACATCATTATTTTAAATGGCTTCATTATCGCCCAGTTTGTCTGGGTGATAATGGCTTCATTATTTAATATATTCCGATTAAAAATTTATTAAAATATATTCTAATTTTGTAAAGCCAAAATGATCGACCGCGTAGGAGATGCGTAAGATAGAACATTCCCATGACAATTTCAATACATTCAAATAAAGATTTGAGATAATTATATATATATATATTAGTGAGTAAAAAAAAATTTAAAAAAAAGTACGTACGCAGCTATGACGGTTAATGAAAGTTTAATTTTTGACACAAAATATTTTATAAGGAAAATGAAAATTTGAAAATTGATTTAATGCAATTTATAATATTCATAAATAATAAATGAAACGAAAAATATGAAGAAAATTAAATACGTAAAATGAAAAAAAAAATAGCACTAATAAGGAAAAAAAAGTTTCCCTATGGTATTCACACAGTGCTTAAAAGTTCTTTCTCATGCTTACTAACTTACATTTAATGATCGGTAGGCCTTCGTTTAGCCTTTATCCCTTCTCTCAAGCGTTATGGCAAAATCTCCACATTTTTTTTTTTTTTTATTTCAGAAGAAATATGGCTCCTAATGTCTTGAATGGACCTTTTGACTTCAACTTTGTTCTTTGTGTCATGTATTTTTTTTTTTTTTGAATTTCTTGATTGATTTCTTCCCATAAATGTTCTATAGGGTTTAAATCGGGAGACTGAGGAGGGCTATGAAGCTGTTGTTTAACATGATAGAGACACCACTCTTGAAAAATCTTGGAAGTGTGTTCAGGATCGCTGTCCTGTTGAAAAGTAAAGTCAAGTCAGTTCCTAGAGGCACTTTTTCTGCACTAGTTAAAGCATTTTGTTTTAGATTGTCAAGAAACATGTGCCTATCCCTATTTCCTTCCATAAAACATAAATTTCCAACTCCAGCAACACTCATACATACCCACACCATGATAACGCCACCACCGTGCTTCGCAGTTCGACATAAATTCTTAATTAACATCTGCTGCTTTGGTTTCCTCTAGACCGTAACTCTACCATATGTCCTATAGATACTAAATTTTGATTCGTCATTAAAAAGGACCGATTCCTGAAAAGATGGATGATTGCTTAAATGCTTCTTCGCAAACTCGAGGCGCTTTTTTTCTGTTGCAGAGAGTTATAACTGGCCCACACGTCCATTATAACCGTCTTTTTTAAAGACATTTCTCACCATTTCAGGTGTGACTCTAATGTTTTAATCAACCCTTAAATCAGTTGCCAGTTAAAGTGCACTAATCCGCGGAATATCTTGCACCTTACATATGATATTGCTTTTATGCAAGATATTTAACTTCGGAGGTCTTTCGGGTCGATCTCTTTCCTCAAATGTTGGCATCTCACGGTGTCTTTCTATACTATACTGTACTGTAGACTTTGGTTTGTTAGTGATTTCACTAATTTTTTCATAAATAATCCATCTTTTGTCAACTAATTAACTCACGAATGACTTTTGGGACTCCATTTTAAGACGATCAGCTACAAACTGTAATTAAATAACTGTTGCTATGCTATTTTCTTCACTCTGCCAAACCAACCCCCCCCCTCCCCCAATATTTACTGTGGATCGGTAGTAAAACAGGCCAGGAAGAATTTGCATATTGCGTACGGAAACTTTTTTTGCATGACACTTCGTCGTTTATCTTAAAAACTGCATAAAAACTTACTGCGTTTTGTAAAAAAGGAGAAACTTATTATGAAACTTCCTTTTAAAGACTTATATTAATCATATATAACTAGTTTACAAAGATAAAAGGCAAAGATTGGAAATTATGTTAGTTTATTTTTATTTTGTCTTCCGTACAGAAACTTCTTTTACCCACTGTATAAATAGAGAGATAATATATTCAAAGGAGCATTTCGTACAGCCAAGGTAGTACGTAAATTCAATAGAGTCACTTTATTATGTTGAGACAGGTTCAAGCTCTCCTGGCGAAGAAATGAGAAAGTTGTAAAAAATAAAGGAGATCAGCCAAAAAGTCGAGTAAGAAAAATATACGGGGTCGCGGTGGCCTGGTTGGTAAGGTCTCGACTTCGGAACCGGAGGGTTTCAGGTTCGAGACCCGATTCCACCGAAGAACTGTCGTATAAACGGATCTAGTGCACGTTAAATCCATCGCGTCCTTAGATCCAAATGTCCTCCCAGTGTGGCGTGGAAGTTTGGAGATGGGAGTGTCAGCTCAGATATCATCCTCGTCATCTGCCCGCGGTTTAAAATTACGAGGTCCGTTCCAAAAATAGCCCTAGTATTGATTTAAAACAGGACGTTAATAACAACTAAATTAAACTAGAAAAATATACGCTACAACTTGATAAAAACACGGAAAAACGTTTCTTGGAGTTGTCTATAAAATTGGCGGAGATATATACAATTCAAATTATTAACATTCCGCGTGACTTGAAAAGGGACTCATCCTAAAATTAAACCAGCCAGAGTGGTCTCCCAAAATCTTTCTCGCATACTCTAATAAACTTGACGTTTATTAGAGACTATGCGAGATGCCAGAGAACGTCTTATTTGGCATTGGTGTACAATAATTAACTTTTGGCATGCATTTAGCATTTTAACTGAATCTGTAGTGTCATCCTTGGCGAGTTATTTGACCATTAATCTCTAAATGCGTTAATAGTATCCAAAAATCAAATATCTGTTTTCTCTACCGATTGAACAAAAATTCACACTAAACTACAATTACAATTGCAAAATCCCATACCAAATTTGATATATTTAAATCTTTGCGCTTTTAAATTATCGCATTTGCATATTTCTAAAAGTACAGACTGAGGAGACGGTCAATCCGTAGTTGGATTTGGACCAAAAGTTTACAGGCGTCTACACTATACATGTTAAATCTGTGTGCCGAATTTTATCTATCTAGCTCTCTTTGTCTTGTAATTATTGTGCTAATTTATATTCAAACAGCCGGACAGATGCATATACTCTCAACAATTTTATTTTAAATGTAATAGAAACAGCAGATTTGGTATAAAGACACCGTGTTCCAAATTTCAAAAGTCTAGTTCAAATCATTTTTGAGTTTTCTTTGTTAAAGACAAAAATATGCTTTTCGAAGTCCGGGAGGTTTGAAACGTAGAGATTCGTCAAAATCTCCAGATCGAATTTTTTGACGATTATTTTAATTTTTTATACTACGTGTAAAAATGTATTAACCAGTATTATCATAGTTTCTCCGAGTTAAGGGTTCTCAGGACACAACAATTACAGATTGAAATGAAAAAACTAGAATAATCACATACAATTACATTGTTTCTTGTGTTTTCATATAGTTTCAATAAAAAAATCAAAAAATTATAAAGAAATATAAATTGGATTTTTTTTTTTTTTTTTTTTTTTTTTTTCAAAATTGTAAGAACCAGTATTTTATTGCGCACAATATTCATAATTGAAAAATTGCTCAAAATTTGCAAAATTAATATTAACTTACAGAAAAATAATCAGTTTTGAAGTTATATATACCTTTTACAAAACTTTTTGAAAAAAAAAATGTTTTTAAAATACATTATTTCAAAAAATTTTGAAATTTTAAGAAAAAAAAATAACTAAAATTCATGTAAAATTTTCTCTGCGAATTATTTGTTTCAAAACTGATGTATAAGTCATACAAAAGCTTATTTTGAGCATGTGCATGAAATTTTACATTGCATGTAGTAGTAGATTATAAGTATTTTTTAAGATTCCTGTGCGCAGGCTTCTTTCTTTATTTTTATTTATTTTTGTGAAAAATGAGATTAAAGTTAAAAAATAGTAAAAAAAAGAATTTGAATAAAATTATGTAAATTAATAAGTTCCAAAAGCATAAGAAATACCTTTATTTAGCTCAAATTGTTACTTTTTTTATTAAATTTTTAATAAAAGAATATTTTTAAATACAATTATTTTAAAAATGATATTTAAAATATATCTCATTAAAATTAATGTTTAAAATTTTTCCTAGGAATAACTTATCGAAGAATAGATGTATAAGTCACAAAGGAATTTATTTTGAGAGATTTTAGATTTATAGGATGTGTAATTTTTGAGAAATCCTGACCACAAGCTCCTTTTTTTTTTTTTTTTTTTTTTTTTGAGAAAAATGACGTTAAAATAAAAAATAGTAAGAAAAGAACTTGAACAAAGTAATGCAAATTTTGAAAAACCCAGAAGCATAGGCATTTTCCTTAGCTTAAATTGTTCCGTTTCTTTTGAAATTTAATTTTTCCGTCCTTATGTGCATCAAAGAATGCTGCGGGTGTATGTCTTTTGACATTCTGGAAGAAGTTTGTTTACATTTAATCGGTGTTATTTTACTTCTTTCTCAATAACTCTGGAAGTTTTGATAGTATCGTTAAAATCCTGGTTTTAAAATGTTCAGAAAAATAGGACTCTAACAGATTTTTTTTTTTCGAAAAATCGAATATTTTGAAGTTTAAAGAATTCTGAGATCCCCTTAAGCAACGACAAAAAATATGGTATATATTTTAATACTTTGTGACATTATGTTGATGTTATAATCATAATTTAAACTGCAGTAATTTCCTTTGAAGTGAAATTTGCTCATGCCGATGACGTCTTGAAAGGAGACTGAATTCATTGGTTACTCCCCCCCCCCCATTAAATTGAAGGTCATAGATCTCATAGGAATTTCAATAAATTATCTCGATTTGTTAATCTGTTTTTTATAGTACACTATTTTTATCTCGTAATTGCAGTGAATATATTATTTAATACCAGTCGCTTTAGACAACCAGCTGGTACACAATTGCGTTCATTTTTAACAAGCTGGTACCCGACGCGTTTTTGCAGCAGAAGAAATAATTTTGGAGATATTGTTTGAAATTTGAAATAGCTATCTTGTTTAATTAGGAGCTATAGAAAGAATGATATTTATTTTCTTGTTTTTAATGAATGCATTCAATGAAATGGAATGATATGTAAAAAAGAAGTATAAATTATATTTTTTTCTTTTTTTTTAAAATTTATTATTCAAGAATATTTTAGGGTAGACAATATTTTTTTATTTTTCCGCCTTCGGTAAAAACCAAATAAATTTCTTGGCTATCCGACTCATGAACATCTAACATTCAACTGGCCATGTGAAAGACATGGATTTTCTAAGTTCAAAGCAATAAGTTGGTAACGTTTTATTGCCATCGGATGAACGGTACGGCAGCGCATAAAATACGAGCAAACAAAAATTAATTCTTATATATTAAATATAATAGTTGTACTCTGCCTATAACCCTCGCAACAAACAAAAATTAATTTTTTTATAATAGATTGTTTATATATTAGATTAAACCTGTTATGCATAGTTTGATGTTCTTGATATCTACAAGAAAAAAATTGTTAAAAGCTCTAAATTGTGCCAGACGTTAAAGCTATGTTATTTTATTGATTACTTACTATCCTTATTACTTAAGAATTCAAACAATCCTAATACAGTCAATTTCCATGATATAGTGTTTAAAAGTATAATTGACCGGTTCATCTAAGTATAATAATACTATAATAACCTCACTTCATTATTTCTTACTGGATATATTTGGCGACCAGCCGGTAATATTGAATAAGTGACTTCAATTTAATCTCATATGTACAGCTTGATATTTACAATTTCCTCAACAATATTGTATTAAGCTACAAATTACGACAAACATTAAAGCTGTGTTATTTTAATATCCTTACTTCTCTTGTTATTATGTGTAAGAACCAATCAAATTAAATCCCATGACATCATAATACTATTAAAAATGTAACATCTTCACATTTTTTTTTCGCTGAAGTAACTTCATTTTGTTATTCCTTACCAGTTGCCTTTGGCGACCAACTGATTTTTCAAGAGTATTAATCATATTTAACTCCAATTAAATTGTTTAAACATCCCATCACGCCCATGATTCTGCTAAATGTCGCACATTAAAGAAGTGCCATTTTAATAGTCTTATGTATACGGGGTGTCCCAAAAATAGTGAAACGCAGTTTAAATCTTAAAGAGAAATTTAAGGAAATCTGTATCTCTTCTTACCATTTAATATATTTATTAACACCAAAATAAGAACATTAACTGGGACCTATTATTTATTTATGGCTTAATGGCTTATTTATACTTAATGGCTTAATGTTGAGCACTTATTTATAAATTTCTTTAATCAGGTGGTGAATATTTTAAAAATATCTTTAAAACGATTCCCACAGATTTATAAAATAATCTCGTCTTTGCAATTGCATTTATAACTAAAAACATATCGTTTTCGAACTTCTCTAGAACCGAATACTGTTGCATGATAATGCGCTTGGCTCAATTCGTTTGTATTTATTTGTCTTGATGACATCAGCCATTGCATAACAGAAAGAATGTCCATCCCTCTGTCATTCTTAACTTAAT
>JAPMOR010120826.1:336859-356064 GCA_026543865.1 Argiope aurantia | reverse complement strand
TCTGTGAGGTGCGTGAATGAGCCCCCCTGTAAAAAGGGGTTGTGCAAACGAGTGTGTGTGTGCTATCTTTATATGAGCTAGAAGTCAGATTTCTGCCCTCGGGTGCTCAGGGGTCTTTACCCTCAGGAGCTACTGCGCAAAAATTTGGCTTAAAATAGTCAGACAATAGCAACAACAGTCTTCTCTTCGATTAACAATTGTTTCAGTCTGAAAATGAAAGTCCATCCTTTTAATAAATACAGATAGTTTCATTGCCTTAAAATGTCTTTAAATTTATTCGCATCTCACTAATCAGCAACTTTTTTGAGAAAAAAAAAAGAAAAATGGGTTTGATTCTTCCTAAAAATTAAGATATATGTTGATTTCTTATGACTGGATCAACTAAAAAAGTCTAAATAATGAATTGAGTTTTAGAGAAATGGAAATGCTTCAATATTTAAATAAAAAGAAAAAAATATGAAAATTCATATTTTTCAAATGCGAGAGCAGCACTCATGTGCTAGCTATAATGGAATAATACCCCATAGTTTTAATGAGTGAAAAAAAAACAAGTCTCATCAATAAATGTGGATTTAAACCTGATTCAGTTTTAATAAAATTTTTGGACAGGTGTTGATACATTTTTTATAGTATTCTTCACAAATATAAACACTCTGATAAAAAAAAAAAAAAAAAAAAAAAAAAATCTTTTTTTTTTCTCAGTTTCAATCAAGTAATTTATACTCATTATTCCCATATCGGTATCTTTCTCAGTTCTAGATTTCTTGGATCATCAAGCTCTTTCAAAAATAAGTGTCGAATGCTTCTGCTTTTTTTTTTTCTCTTCACAATGTTTTTTATTAACTGTTTATCAAAAATGAAAAGACTTTTCATATAAGAAAAGCATCATTGGCTCAGATGTTTGAATTTTTTTTAAAGAAACAGTTGAAGAAAATTAGTAATATAAGAGAAGCTAATTATAGAATCAATTTATCTAGCAAGCATTTATAATATCACTCGTCCAGGAAAAGTTTTTTTTAAAATTAAAATCTATGTATTTATTTCTTTTTTTAATTGAAATCTGTGTAGTTCAAAAACTTTTAATAGAACACTTCTGCCAACACTAATATTTTCTACGCAATGAAAATTTAGAAAAGTCAGTAACTTCTGGGAAATCAGTACATTTAGCTGGACTATCTTTACATATTCTATACATTGTTCTTAAAATAACGTCTGCTTTCCTTTCAGCAGATTTATGTTCATGCTGAAATGTTCAATGGATTATGTGCAGTCCACAAGCACCTAGATCTAAAATTTTAGTCAGTTTCACACGAAAGTTGTTCTTTGACATGTTTTATAAATTTTAAATTTAAATTTGATTCATCCATATTAATATGTAAAAGTAACTGCATGTCCAAACTTGATATAACTTATTTAAAATTCTTAAATAATTCTTGAGCAATGCTTTACAAATATTGAATTCCTATATGTTCTGGAGGCTCTATTGGTCGATTAACCCTTTAAAGCGCAGTGTTTCACTACGCGGTGCACCTAACTTCGTTTGCTTCTAAAATCGTTAAATTCAACTATAAAAAGAAAATATATAGATATATTTAAGATTCTCTTTTAACTTTCTTTAATAGTGAATGGCAATTTAAATCAAGCTGATCCATAGTTTTTAGCTATAGCACAATATATAAAACTATTTTTTAAAAGGAATTTTAATTTATTTTTTTTAGTAAAAAATAATTGTTAGAAAAATCATTTCAATGTTATTTTGTTGGTTGTATCTTAAATTATTTATTATACATATATATATTTTAATTTTTGTACAGATAGCATACGTATAATCATCAGATAAAATTAGGTGTTTTATTAACTAGAACACTACGTCGATAGTGTTACTCGTCGGGACGCTATGCCGGGAAATGAACACTTGTGTCTTCATTTCTTGTTCTGATTTTTTCGTGGAAAATGAACTCAATACAAGGAATAGTACTTAGAAGAGTCAGAATTCTTGGAAGAGACCACCTTTTATTACTACGGTTCCGAAATTTTGTGGTTATTTTTACTTCTTGCTGCACGGAGTTTCCTCCTTCCTTCCAACTGGAGTTTTGCTGACATTCGTTTTATATAATAGAATACATATTGTTAATTATATATATATTAGAGCTTATTTTCCATTTTAAATAAAACTGTAGATTTTCTTCTGTAAATTAATTGTATTAAAAATGACGCGGAGAGATCAATTAATTTTTTCCGAAACATCAAAAATGCTTCAAAATTGCCATCCAATAGCGAATCTGAGTATGCCTCCTAGCGGGGCACCTTCAATCATGCTAAATCTGCTACACAAGTATAATGCAGTGCCACTTTTTAATTCAAATTCTATAGTTTTTTTCTCGTTTTCGCGCTTTACTGCAATACTCGCTTAGTCGCCCTGTTCAGAGCTTTAGTGGTGCAGTGTTCCAGGGGATAGAATACTCCCTAAAATCAAAAAGATAAGTACAATTTTCCCGAAATTAACTTGTGTACCCCTATAGGCCTAAATAGGAATCTACAATTTTTTTTGTTGTTTGAGTTTAAAATTTCAAGGATAGTGCGAAGCAGAGGATTAACAACCAATATCTTAAAATAAGATCCATCATGCATTTTTGTGAAATGTGGTTCTAAGCTTTGTGACTACAGGTGGGTTTTTTTTCCCCCTCTGGGAATATATGTGAAAATATTTCAGTCATTGAATGCATTCAAGGTCGAATGGGACGCAACAAGTTTTAATGCCCATAAAAGTTCGCCTTTAAATTATTGTTCTTGGAACTAAACAATTCAAATTCGGCTTATTTTCGGACATCAGATTTGAATTTTTCGGACTTGGCATATTATCTTCTGTATTTCTTTTAGATGCAAAATCCAAAATCAATTGTGATTTTTTTTAACTGGCATGCAATTTTGTATGTATACTTCTATTTGCATAATTAATATTTGCCTGTTTTCCCATATTTCTTAAGCTTATTAGCTTCATACAAATCGAAGAGTACACAGCAAATGAATTTTGCAGAACTTCAACCCATTCAGTAGTCAGGATATATATTTTTATCCATTCAATCATACGAATTTCGAGCAGCTCATAGTTACAAAATTCTCTAATCTGCTCTGAATAAGCTTGCAATTTTTTTAAATAAAGAAACCATTCAATACACTCACGTGTGACTGATTAAACACCACTGCGATGCTTCCCCACATTGAATATTGTTATTCCCGCCAAGAAATTTATTCTATTCCCTTGCGCTTTCTCATTGGCTACAATCTGGGAATCTCATGGAAAGAAAATAATTGTCACTGAAATCGAAAATAGACTGATCTCTACAGGAAAAAAAAAGGAAAGGAATAGAAAACGAGTGATTACACAGCTGTTCTATTTTTGATGATATGGTTGTGATCTTTTATTCTTTCAATGTTTAGAGACTGACGTTTTTTAGATAAAAAAATTAGGAACTTAAAATTCCCAATATTTTTCAGATTTGTATGGAAAATTGCAAATTTCGCTGTGTTTCCCAGTACCGTGACAACCCTGTTAATCTCCGAAATATATCGATAATTTTAGGATTTTGAAAAATCAAATAGATATACAGAATATACGACATAAGAACTGTGATATAGCATGGACAAATGCCTATGGCATCCCTTCCTTCTTTAGTTCCTTTTGCCATGTTTTTAAAAGTATAAAATAAACATTTAAATTCTGCCTTTGTGCCCACCTTCTTTACTTATTATTACAGACTACTGAAAAAAATTCTACAACCTATAAAATTTCATGTGCATTAAGATTTTCTGCATACTGTGAAAACTGTTATTTCAAATAAACAGCCAACTGCAGTACAGAAATGAAAAAAAACCATATAATGAGTAAATAAAACATTTTATTATCCAGTAAATATTTATTGTACAATTTTGAAGACTAGAAAATGCAGCAAAATTTCCATTATGGTAAAAATTTGTTTATTGCACTAAACTAGCAATCTTATGGTAACATTAATCAAAAATTGCTCATACTAATGTTTACTGTTTAATACAAGACACTGGATATTGGCACACATCCTATTACTGTCATTTCAGGCAATGCGCAGAAATGCAGCAGGAAAGATTTTTACAAATCTCAATAATTAACACCGTTGGCAAAAATAAAGCAAATGAAACGTGATAGATTTCAAAATATACAGTTAAATAAACATCTACATACCATTTAACACTAGAAAGTTAAAAACTAAAATAACAGCAAAAAAATTTAGCTCATTAACTAGAAACAAAGTATCACAGTAAGTTTATGAAACATTAAATACACTAATCTCGAAATATAAGTTAAACAGATTTTTAGACAACACATGAGAGTTGCAATGTTGCTTTTAATTCGTTAAAGTAAAGCAAAAATATACAAATTATTACTAGTTTTTATAAAATAGATCAAATTATTTTTGATTAATATAAAAACATGCCTTCAAAAATTTTATTCTGGTAATGTATTTAAAATTAAAGGTTGGCAACTATAGAACTGGATTCTCAGTACAGAATAAGTAAAAATATATTATTATTAGTTATTACCAAATATAACAGACAAACTGAAGACTTTTACTACAATGAATATATACTTCTATTATTAAGTATTTGTTAACAAATTAAATTCAAAAGATGCAAGATGAATATGAAAAAAATGTTATGTTATAAAAATTGGGTTTGAGTTTTTAAAGTCAGTATTTCAATGATAAATAACATTTAATTAATAAATTGTAGAAAAATGGTATGATTATTTGGCATAAACATTAATAGGATATTATAACCTCAGGAGTATGCTAGTTAATAACAATTCATGAAGGGAAAAGAATGTATGAAACCTGAAAAGAGTATAATTAGTTACGCATATTGCTCTAAAATCCATATCTTCAGAAATATAATAAAATGAAATATCTCCATAATTTCATTTTCAGATCTTTAGTATTCCTATTTATAAAGTATTGGCAAATTTATTATGTAGCAATTTTGCTGGAGAAAAAAAAATTTAGTTAGTTAAAATGGTCACATGCTTGATAAGGGTTCACTTCAATGTAGGCACCTTGAAAATAAATTTGTATTTTGCAGGAAACAAAATAAAATAATTCAAGTGTCATAAACTAAAACCACACATATATAGTTTCAGCATATCATCAAATTTCTATTTACAAAAATATGATGCTATGCTGTTAAACTCAAAAAAAGAAATCTGCAAACAAAAATACAAAGAAAAGAATTTTCACATTAATTAGAATGTACTGTAAGTACCCGTCTAAATATTTACACTAGTACTAATTGAACAGATACTCAGATAAATGTTTCTTTGCTCTAAGCATCTAAAAAAAAACATGACGATAAATGTTAATATTTGATTCAAAAAGTTAGTACAGACCCAAGCAAATTATTTTAATGAATATTTTTCATTTTAAATAAATACCTAGAGTTTTTGCAGTTTTATATAATAATGGAACTAGCTTCAAAATACAACACTGTGCATTTTTAACAATTGAATAACAACAAATTTGATCAATTTTTAAATGCAATAAAAGTACATCCTTCCAAACTGGTAATTCCCGCATTCAAAATTACTCTAGACTATAATTTTTAGCATTGTTGAAGGAATTGCCAAGAAATTCTCAAAACCAATAACTTTTCAAAAAATGTCAAGAATTTAACCTTCAAAACAAGGACTCTTTTTAACAACTTATGACACAAAAAAAATTCAGAGCAAGAACAACTAAAAATGTAAGGAACAAAAAAAAAGCATAAACTCTTGCCAAGAGGTGGGATTAAAGCCTTGTGTAGGGAAAATAATACAATGTCTGCGGCAGATCCAGCTGCCAGCCACTTGCATGAAGCTCGATTAATTCGAGGAGGGTTTTACGTATTTGTGCATTTATGGACGGATAAATGAATGCATCACGCAAGTTTATCACTAGTTGCTCCATCCGTTGGGAGCAGTCAGCTTCAAGTTGTTTGCCGACAGAGCTCAACATCTTGCGGAGGATTGCAATCTGGAAGAATGAAAATGAACGAGAGTACATCATTTATAAATATGTCATCATACATCAAATTATAGGAATTTTACTGCCATAAACAAGTAACTAAAATGATTCAATAAAATTTTTCTCCACATGATGATAGCAATACTCAACATTGTTTGCTAACAGTAAAAACCTTATTAAAATTTAATCAGAACTTGCCACTCATTTATGTCAACATTATACCAAGGAAATATGACTAAGATAGAATTGATATCAATCACATTTATTATATATAAATGACATCAAAAACCTATAAATAGTATAAATCAATTAGACAAATATAGAAAAAATTTTAAATAATTTTGAACTTACGTAATCAAGGTTAATTAATAAGTTGACTAAAAAATATTACAAATTTTCCATTTACCAAGTCAAAAATCAGCATATTTCATTTCATTATCATTTTTTGTTAATTTAAAAAAAAAAGCAAAAACGTAAAAGAACAGTATGATTGTATGATCTCAATATTAGAATAACAAATAAATATAAAATTGAAATGTAGATAGTATATAAAAGCATATAATAATCAATTTAGATTTTAGTTGGTATTTAAACAGATTCTTGTGGCTAAAATTGTATTCTTTAAACAAACAAGATATTTTTTTTTAATTAATGGAACTCCACTGCACAGCTATTTCTGAATATCAATAAATTGTTAAAAGCTATAAAACTTTCACCAGAATATGCCAAATGTAAATATAACTATTTTTCCATCTGGCAGTTACATATTTAGTTTCGAATTTCTAACATAGTTTTAAGAAACTATTTCAATAAATATGAATTTAAAGCTTCAGAAGAATAATTTAGGAACAGATAAAAGTCAAACACAACTACTTGATTATTCAGTAGTGATTAGTATTATTAATGATAAATTATTCATAAATTTTGTTAAATTACAAAAAGCATGGAAACATATAAACAATGTTTGCCTTCAATTGTTAACATGAAAGAAGAAAATAATACCTATTCATTAATTGTAAGATTAAATGCATTTAAAACATCAAAAATTATTTCACATTTTCTATAACAAGACAAATTTAATGGCAAATCCAATATTTTCTCAACTATCAAATAATAAATAACTACACATATATTTTTCAATCAATATAGATTTGTGATTTATTTATGCTATTGTCTTCTTTAAATCAGCTACAACCTTGTTAAAAAAATGTGTTAAATATTTCATATCTATTGAATTAATGCTTATCTCTATACCTAGTACATTTAAATTTATTTATTCTCAATGAAGTGAAATTTTTGTTATGATTATTTGATTTTAAGAGAGAGAGTCAAACTGTTTATTATTCAACTAATAAAATAATGCAGGAAGGAAAATATGTTATACACATTACATTACAAGCATGTAATATCACAGCCAGACATAGCAGAAAAAATTTAATTGTCTTTTTTTTTTTTTTTTCAAACTTACCTCTCCCTCACAGTTCAATGATGGTGGTTTCAATATGATATTTGCACACTCATAGAGCAATGTCTGTAGAGTAAGGGCCAAGTGGGCCATTGGTGAATTTGGGTGTGGCCCTAGTAGCTGGCCAGTGAGACTTCCACTCTGAGTAGGTTGAATCATTTGGCAATGCTGGTTTTTAACATGAAGATAAAGTTCAGTGATGAAAGACACATAAGCAGTCCACCGGCGCATTCCTGCAGCTGTGGTACCTACAGATGATAAGAAGGGAGCCCGGAGCAGTTTGTCACGTTCATTATACCATTCCCTGCAACAGTTTTGAAGGCTTTCTAAGAATGTATGATCATGTTCTTTCTGAAATAACAGAGCACTATTAGTAGACGTTAAAGATATGCATATTAAAATGTAACATATTTCTGCAGTTTTCACTCATTATGTTACATTGCATTAATTTGTATAATTTCTATATTGCATGCAAAATATTATAATATTTCATAAATTAAAAATAATATTCTTTAATATATTGTTTTTATTTTTCAAACAGCAATTTGAGTATTTCAACAAAAACTTGCATTTGCATTCAATTTAAATTTTACCGGTAAATTAACAAAATACATGATCAAGTAAAAAACACCTGAAATGGATCTTATATTTTTAACAACCATTAGTAATTTTTACTTTGATATTTATGTAACAAATTTAATATTTTCAGTTACTCACTAATTACGTTTAGCCAAGATTGGCTTGTGCCATTAAACCTCATAAACCATAAACCACCACTAATTTTTACTTTTACAGCAAATATATAATTTGTGGAATTGAGAAAAACAGACATTCATTTATAACATAAAAATTCTAATCTGCAATTACTAATACTGAATTATTACTGCATTTTTCAGAAAATCATACTCTTGATCCTCATTATTTTGAAACTTCATCAACAATATTACATTATATATATATATATATATATATATATATATATATATATATATAATCCTCTAAAAACAATTATGCAGCACAGCAAATAGTTCTCAAGTTAATTAACAAAGGTAAAATGCTGCTCAAAAATCTTTTAATGCTTATTCAAAGGTGATTCTTCATCAGCTTAGCATATAGAAACATCCCATTATAAATTTCAATTTTTCACATTAACTATTTTAATGCAATTATGCTATGAAATGAGAATATTTACAAAAAGAGTCATTTATTTTGAAAGTGGGGCAAGTTCTTTTTTGAAAAAATGGGGATAATGGTAGTTATAGATAAAACTAGTAATAATCTTTTTATGCGTAAAAAATTTATAGTAAAAAAAAATTAAGGTTCTAGTATTTTGGAGATGGATGTTTTAGCTCTTAACAGTATTGAAAATCTGTTTATTTTGAAAGTGATGCAAGTCCATCTTAGATTGAAATTATTACGGCATTATATACGGACCGAATGTATTGCGGCAAAATTTAGTTCCAGTTGCTGTATGGTGAAGTAAACGTGCCTGTTTAACATCAAGTCTGAAATCTAGAATGTGTTTATTTATCTATTTTTGATATTGAAAATCGGTAGTTGTACAGTATTTTATAAATAATAAAAAGTTATCATAATTTCGTGTTTCGATAATAACATGTTTACTTCCATCAGCGATTGTTCAGTCCAGCGTCAATGAAATAAATATCGTTGATCACAAATTTTTATTGTCAGGACATTCATTTCTATTGAATCGTGATTTTGGAGTGGAACTATCCAGTAATTATCCAATCCGGAAACCAGTCTCTTGCATATTTCCCATGATTACTATAAAGTAATATGAAATTGTCGAAAACATAATAAATTTTTAGTATATAAAATGAAACGCGGATATTTATTTTTAACCCAATCTCTGGAGAAGGCGGTTTTAAAAAGAAAGAAAAGTACTGATGGAGAAACTGAATTGGTTAACTATATGGTGGATTAGATTTACAAAGGATACACAAAAGGATTCAACAAAACTTTGATAGAGCGAGATTCTGAATTTAAAATAATCGATTTGTCAACACAATGAGGAAGATTAAATAATTTCAGAAATTTAAAATTATCTTTTATGTATAAAAAAAGGATATTTATTACATCTGAAAAATACAAAGACAAGACAGATTTATTACCATATATACCTCCCGTTCATCATGAACTGGGTATAAACTGAAAATGTATAATTGCATTGAAATTCTTAATAAAATTGAATTGTTTTTTGTTATATTTTCTACAAAAATATTCTTTGTTTTGTTTCACTTTTTATCAAATTATTCAATATTTATGAAAATTTGAAGAGTATTTTGTTTTTATTCATAAAAAAAGGCTGATGCAACTGAAATATTATTTCCCAATTAAATGAATGATTGCAATAATTCATTAATTTTGAAAGTGATGCAAGTTCATTAAGTTATAATGGAACTCTTATTTTTTTTAGTCAGCACTGTAAAAAGTATTGGATTATAAACTTACATTGTCTGGTACCACAAAATACAAAAAATATATCTATTAATACTTACCAATATTTTTTAATTTATTGAAACACAAACCTTTAAATATCTCGTAATAACAAAAATTGGACTTGCCCCATTTTCAAAATAAAAGGCTCATATCTGCATACACACATATATTTCGGCAAAATGTATTTGTGCTATCACTTGCATATAATATTAAGCAGCAACTTTCTCCAACATGATCATATATATTGAACTTGAATATACAACTTTAATAATACTGAATTTGCATTTAACAGTCTTCATTTTCAAATTACTGAAACTCATTAAACATTCTATATATTTTAAGATTAAAATTGAAAGATACAAAATATTTCCAATTTTAAAATATGTGAGCAAAAAAATTATCTTATGGTACTTAAAATTTAGATACTTTTCATTCAGAAAATAAAGTACAGTACCCTAAATTATGGATTATGCATACAGATGCTGCATTTAAGGCATATTCATTTTTTTGGTAGCCGCAAGGTTAAAATTAAAATGGTATTTCAAATTAATATTCATGCAATAAAAAGTCATCAATTTAATAGAAAAATATTTAAAACACTTAAATATAAAATACTATTTAAACAGTCTCACCTCACAAATTTCCAGTCAGCTTAGCAAGACACAAAATAAAACCATTTCATATTTTTATATACATAATTTAATAGTTGAAAAGAATTTTAAATGAATGGCATTTATTAAAAACTAATGCAATTCTGGCAAAACTAATGTTATATTTAGGAATCTAAAAGCTCAGTTAAATTATAAAATACAAAAGCCAGTTACAGAATAGCACATAAATATAATTAGAGCTATCAGAAAAATGAAGAGAATATTTATTAAAAATAAAAAGCAGAAAGAAAAAACAAGCTTAAGTAATCTCAAAATATAATGGGAAAGACATAAAATTTAAAAGCTACTTATTAATTTTTTAATACAAAATTACATTATTTCTTACAAATATACTAACCTCTATGATGGAAAAACAAAGCTGAGCAGCAGGAGCAGCATACTGAACACCTTCAACAGCTTTGCAGCAGATCAAACGAACCAATTCCATCAATTTTTGACATGACAATGAATTGGGGTCTAAAAAATTAATAACAAAATCATAAATTAGTTTCAATATTAATTGATATTAGTTTCAAATTTTAAAAAAAGGCAGTATAATTAAAGTGATGGGGAAAAAAATGCAAACATATATAGAGATTTGAGATGTTCCATCATTGAAATAAAATAATATTGCAAAGTATTGTTTGTTTTTTTTTAAAAGGAACAAAACTCGCGTACATAAATCAGAAATAATTCAAATTAAGAGAACATATAAGTAGCCACATCATGCAATTTTTAGAATCATAAAACAAAACTAAATCAACATCATAATTATAATTGAATTACATAGAAAAGCAATTACTAATCTCAAACCTTATTTAAATATAATAAATGTTTTTAGATAAATAAATGCATTAGAATCATACTGAGTACTATTTAAATGACGGCAAAGGTACACCATGTAATTTTACAAATATTTTTGAAATTATCTTTAACTATAATTGTTCTCAGAATTGTTAATCTATTACCAAAAAAAAAAAAAAAGTTACAAAAAAGAAATACCCCAGGTAAGTATCATAACTACAGAGCTGAAACATGAAAAATTTATTTATTGGTGAAAAATGAAATTCCAATACCAAGTATAAAGAAGTGATATTTATGTAAAACATTTGTTTTAATAAGATGTCATTTCTTTTGTATAAGATGCCAAAGTTAGAGGTTGAAATATGAATAAGAAGTCATTTTTGATACTTCAATCATCATTCAGAAACAAAAATGTTGAATGCAAGCATTCGAACACTAATGCACTTTTTGAATAGGTGCAGTATGTCATTTTGTAGGATACAATTTTATGTATTTTCTGATAAAATTAGCAACAGTCAAGGCTAGTTACGGACAATGCAGACTTTGTAGTCTGATAATGTTCAAGATATGTTAAATGGGTGAAAGATTTAAGGATTTTGCAGGCTAAGGCAACACAAAAAAGACAATCAGTTCAGAAATTGGAAGACAACTTATTAAGACATTGGAGACGAGTATTATAAAAATGTCTTGTGGAATTTTAAAAACATCACTAGTTCAATCAATAAACTAGTGTAAAAATTTATGGTCAAAGTGTAAGGAACGCTCCCACCATAATTTCTGGTATAGCTCCAATGGGCCCATGCTACAGATAGTTTGATTTCAAATACTCCATTGACCTCCATCTAATCAACTTTTGGCCACTGATACACACTAATTTAGACAAGCAGCTATCCACTCAGGTTACAAATGTCATTGATTTAAAGACAAAAAAAGCAATAAGAATCTGTCCCTACAGTAATTGATTTGTTATCATTCTGGTGCAAATAGATGCTCAAATTTCAGCTGCATACACAGTATGATGTGCTATAGCCAAGCAGCAAATAAGGTAGTTTTCCTAGTAGTGATTGAATTTTGAGCAGATCCCAATCCTCCGACAGTACCTTCCTGAAGCCAATGTTACCAAAAATCATGCACAATGGATAAATTTCTGATAAGTCTTTCTGCAATATCATGAAAAGTAAATCCATATACTCATAGGCTTATTATACAAACTCGTTCAAACTCAGTAAGCAGCTAATATTACCTTTTTTTATCCCCTTAAAACTATTTTTGATTCGAATCTAGAACCAAGAGGTAAATTACAATTACAAAGTTTATATTGCATTTAAAGTAAATGTAATTTTTATATTTATCATGGTGCTAGTAACACAACTCTTATTTTTCTAATATAAAAATTGAATTGACATCATCTGTCAGAGATGCAAACATACTACTGAATTTCGTTTATCTAGTGTGCTCCCTACATGGCTTTCAGATTAAATTTTTTGCCATTGTATGATACTGAATTTATAATTTTCAATTACATAAAATAAATTTCCTGACATTCATTTATAAACTTAATAAACATGAAACACATGCTGAATGGCTAACAATGACAGGCTGAAATACAAATATGACATAATACTGAAAGAGCATTTAAAACTTGAAGTTAGATATTAATTATATACAATCTTCTAATTGATAAAATATGGCTTATTCTTTCAAGTTATGCTCATTTTTATTCTCATAGAATTGAATAATTAAAAAAAACTATCAAAATTTTGAATAAAAATATTGATTTTAAAATTATTTCATAATAAGACATTTTAAAAAGAAAACCTAAAGAACAGTATGAGGCATTTTCTATCTTAATATAATAATTAATAAAATGTCTTTTACATTTAGGGCTGTGGAATAAATAAGATGACAATTAAACTAGCCTCATAATTATTCATATTTTAAGTTAGTGTATAGGTTATTTTTGAACTATAATATTTGAACCAAATGAACCAATGAACCAAAAAAAAATAGATTCCTTCGAGCTAAAAATTAAGAATTACCAAATAGACAATTTATTTTTATTGTTAGTAGAGATTATTTCATCCTTTAGGTTTCTTAAAATTTACAATAAAACTGCTCAAAACAGCTTGTGTTCAAAAAAAAAATCAATTAGTAACTTGAGAACAAAATTTTTAGAAAAATCAAATTTATATTTCACAAATTCATAAATTTTAGCTCTGAGAAAGGAAAAAAAAATAATAATAAAATCATAATTCCAACTCTATTCTAACCACAATCATCAATGGAAAAATTCTTCTACAAAAAATTCCGTACCTAAAACAGCTCTCCGTATTAAACCTTGATACTCCAAAGGAAATGCATCCTTTTCAAAGCCTATATTTTCTATACCACGAGGAGATTCATCGGCAGTGAAGCTTTTTGAACGTTTTAAGGCACTCTTTAATTCCAGAGGAATAGTACTGGAAGGGGGAGGGGAACTCTTCTTTGTTACATGTCCCTCCACAAAGTGCACTTTGGTACCATTTTTACCACCAACGATTTCTTGAAAAACAGATTTGAATTATCATTGTAATCAGAATAATTTATAATTCAAATGAATATAGTAAAAAATTAAAAGTGCACAATACAGAATTTTTAAATAAAAATCACAATAAACTGTTAAACATGAAACAATCTTTTTAAAACTGCTAATGAAAAAGTATAAAAACTTATAAATTAAAGAAATCCTTAATACATTAAAGATAAATAATCCCCAAAATTATTACTATTAATATGTTTCTCATAAAAACTGATAAGCATATCAAAAAAGCAAAAATAACAATGAGGCATGCAGCTAAATAGCATATGCAGAATTAGTGCTTCTTTTATGCCAGGCAATAATTTCTTTCGTACTGTTACAATGCAAAAAAGAAATAAATATTGCATAAATTTTAAAGCTTAGTCACAATTACTGCCTGCATCTGTATTTTATATTATTTAAGAAGTAATATTCTCATAAGAAATAAAAATTTATGAGCATTACGAGCTACGATTTGTAGCATTAAAAATATGCAGAACACTTTTAATAACAGAGTTAGCATCTACAGAAATATTTCTATATACCTGTAATAATAAGCATTATTATGCAAATCTGATTAAATGAAGCTGTTAAATATGCTCAAGAATTCTTTAGATTAGAATACCGACTTAAAATTACATAACATGAGCATTTAAATATAACTCCTTGTCTCGTAACTAGTAACTACTGTTCATTTTCGGATCCCGAGACTAACACTTTCAGATTAATTAATTCCGCCAAGAGCTGATACATAGTAAGATATGTGCATTTCTGGAATTTTTTATTAGGCCTTGGTCTTGACTTCCATCCCATTAGACACAATTTCTATCATGTCATCCCTCTTTTGATTAAATAAACGCCTCCTGTCACATGCACAAAAGCATGCTATAATTTGACAGTATAGCTTTTTTTCTAACAATAGTAAAAAGTAGCAAATCTCAAATTTATGCATACATAAAAACTGCTTTAAAAACTACTGAGCAAAGATCTTTTTTTTTATTATTATAACTAAAAGAAAGTGTGTATAGTAATAAAAATTAAAGTAGAAATCTACTTTAATATGCCATTCACATCGCCAAGGATGCCAACAAAGATAAACTGCCAAAAAGCAGGTGTACAACTCAATAAGACAAAATATTACAAAACGAATCACCAACAATTTTGCTAGAACCGTCTACTTGCCCGCTTGTTTGGTTTACCATAATGGTGTCAAACTCGAGGAGCACATTAAATCTAAAAAATGCTTTTCCATATTTAAAGTTATAGCATATCAACAGCATAAGTTGTTAGCTACAAATTTACAATATACAGTTTTAATTTACCAAGAAATATTCACTATGATATGAAATTATCAGCTGAAATAAACTATACAACACAACATCATGCAACAAATCTTTTCTGAAAGAAAAAAATTGGTAGAATCAAATAAAGAATTGACTAATGTGGCAATATTTATCCAATAAAGTTTATTTCTATTTACAAAACCAGAAATTGATGATATAAAAAGAAGATACACAAAAAAAAGGGGGGGGAGATAAAGATGACTGAAATCACAGAGAAAAGAATTACCTTTGGAACTGTGTGAATGCTGCAAATTATTGGGAGTATCGGGTATAACTGTTTCAGAAGTCCCAAGTTTCATTGAATATTTTTTAAGATTGTCTACAGCACAAAGAACACAGAAAAGATTAGAAGTAATTTAAATTAGTGGGTTAGTTTGAAAAGAACAAGAATTTATAAATAAGCATGATGTCAGTCCATGCAACTCACCAATCATTTTGGATTACAATATAAAAAATATACATACATACATAAAAAAAGAAAACTTATATAAGAAAAAATATTGTATAGAAAAATACAAATAAGCAGCACAAAGTCTTAACTAAGAGAGAAAAAATTTCAAGACTATACTTTAACAGATTCTTTTTAATTATTTAAGAAATTACTAAACACAGAGTATAAAAATAGTACTGATTATCATATGTTACTGCATTGAATTACAGATTCTAAACATTGTTTTACAATCTAACATAAGTATATTTTATATACAATTGAGCACTATTAAATAAATTAAAATCAATAATAAGTATTTAAATAAAATTTAACAATTTTCCCATTCATTATTCTATTTCGGCAGCAAAACAAATTTGACAAGAAAATGTATTGACTAGTTATGCAAATAAAAAAAATGGGAAGATTCCAATACATAAGTAATAAAATAAAGATCATTGAACCGTCAGCAAATGAGAAGCATAAAATAAAAAGAATTTCCACAAAATTATTCAGATACATGTCACTTCATGAATTATTTTTCTTAATAGAAAAATCTACTAGATACAGGAGTAATAAAGGCTCTTGTTATTACAAAATCCATGTATTTTAGCATTAAAAGATATAATTCTAAAAAAGCCAGGGCAGACTTTAATCAGCTAGGACTGATATCTTATAACAATTTCTGCTAAGAAACAAGGGGAGAAAAAATTATAGCAGGCAACACATTTATCTCACATTAAAATGAAACAAATCAATTTTCCAAAACTATAACTGCAATTATTACTTGGATTATAATTGCACACCACGAAATACAGAAATTGCATCCAAATTAAGAAACTAGAATAACAAGAAAACAAAAAGTGTTTATCAAGATCTGTATATTTAATATATGGAATCCATGGATTCAATCTTTTAGCCTCTGGAATAAGTTAACGTTCTATTAAAGAAAACATTCTACTACCAATGTGCCACATAACATCCACAATTTTTAATAATTTTGAGTAGTATGGTTTCTTCCAATAAATAAAAGAAATATAAAATTTTCAAAAAATTACTCAATGCATCACATGAATGGTCGATGAAACTCAGAGCAATATAATGCATATAAGTATATAAGTTTCCTTTTAAAATACACAAAGCATTTTAAAATCCACAAAAAAAGAAAGAAGGAAAGAAAAAGAAGAAATAAAACACTGACCTTTACCATGCAACTAACATGCAGTAAGCTATTATGAAAGGTTAAAACATTCACCTATTTCATTTTACTTTCAATTTATACACATTACATCTCGCAAGATATAGCATTTAAAAGTGTTGCTAAAAATATAATCCTCAATGTCCCAATTAATACATCCATCCCAATATAAAAGTAAATTATATAAAATCAACCAATTCCTATATTAGTTTGTTGTAATAGATTCCACTGAAATTTTGTTATCTAATAGTGACTATTAATAATACAGCCAACTGAGAATCTTATTAATAAACACAGTCTGAATACAATATTTTGCACATTTAATTAATTAATTTCTAAATTAAAGCACACAAAGCCATTTGTATACAGTCAAATCTTTAAACCAGAAATATGTTAAAACTGAAATAAAATATATAAGTAAAAAATTCATCATTAAAAGATCTCTTATTTTATAACAATGTTAAATGTCAAATATAATACGATAATAATGTTAAATTTTATATGAGAAAATAGGCGAATGCTTAAATGAAAATTTAATAAAGAATTTAGTTCTATATAAGATGATGTTCAGCAATGAAGTCTATCCAATAATTAATTAGAACGGAACAAATAGAATCATTTATACTTCTAGGGCTGTAAATTTCCATTGGAGGTCGTGAAGACTTTGAAGAAGTAACAGAACGCTTAGATGGCTTCATATCTTGTGACCGAAGAATATTATCTCGCCCCTGAAAACAACGGATAAAGATATGGATGAAATAAAATGAATAATCCAAATCAATTATACAATCTAGAAAGGTTTTGCAATATTTTCTTCAGATATTAAAAAGATCTGAGGAAATTATGTGTGCTTACATAAAACATTTAACAACAAATTACAGATACACTTTTTTTTTATATAAAAATATTGAAAACAGTATTTCTTGCATAGAAAAATTTCAAAATGTCTTGCCTTGAGATCATAGAACAAATGATATTTCATTTTTAAATGAAAGAGAAAGTTTGAATAATAGCTATAATTATAAATTTTTCATCAATATTTGCCAAATATACATAAAGAAAATTTCTATCGTATCTTAATTAAAAATCTGAAATAAGCTACCTGAAAGTTCTGCAGATCTTTGTGGATACTTTCTGCTTTGACAGTAGCAACTGGGGCATTATCTTGTCTACCAGTCATGATCGAGGTTTCGTCGTCGAAAGGTTCTGAGCTCGAAATTCGAATCGTAGGCGATGGTGGACGATTTTTATCCCTATAATGAAACAAATTTAAATATACTGATATGCTGAAAATCAAACCTCAGGAAAAACTCTGCTTACTTTTAATTATGAAAAACACACAGGGTTTACCTAATAAGGGAAAATGAGACATATTCATATTAATCATGATTAAAAGAAACCATTTCTCTTTTTCTAAAAAGTAAAAATACTAATAATAAGTGAAAGAACCTTTAAAAAGCACTACAGCAGCAATAAAAAAACAATGCTTGTAGTTACTACACAAGCTTTTAAAAATAAACACAATCAATCATATTCAATTTTGAACTATAAGCATCTTATATGAATAACATTAACAATCTGAGTGGTTTTATAAAGAAAGTTTGATACGACTGGGAAATTTGTCTTGCAAAACCAACCAGTTATTCGAATAAACACAGACTATGAGCAAATGCTCTTGAAATAGATGTCATATTTAAACACCATGGTAAAAAAGAAAAAAAAATGAAAATAGGATACAGAATATAATGTTAAAATACATTATTCCACAGTAAAAACAATGTAACTGCAAAATTGCTATTTTAAAAGTAACATTGTTTTTTAGAATATTGATAAAATGATGCTTCAGTTAATTAACAGAGAAATATTAAGTATTTTTTATTATGAATACAAAAATTTCAATAAATCATAAAGTTATACAACTGCAATCACAAATAAAACTGATATTGCCTTGAATGCTATACTAATGGAAAGAAGATTAAAATTAGTTATCATATCCAGTTAAACTAGTCCTCAATAACCATTATACAGTCATTTCTAATTTTTTTTTCACCACATCATAATTTTTGCAATCAGTGTAATCTAATATTTATCAGAAAGATTTTACAATGATTTTTAAAGTAAAAAAAAAATATCTTCATTATTTTGAATTTTAAAAAAAAAATGTTTATATTAAAAGATTCTAATTATTTATTATACCCAAACAAAATATATAACAGCACATTATCCTACAAAGGATACCTAATAAAGTGCTTTAAATTCAAAAAGGCTAAAA
>JAPMOR010120826.1:312442-336849 GCA_026543865.1 Argiope aurantia | reverse complement strand
CAAAGGATACCTAATAAAGTGCTTTAAATTCAAAAAGGCTAAAAAAAATCATGAAAACAGAAGTACTTTATAAGATCATACAATGTACCACTAACTTAAAATGAGTTATTTAATGAAATGTACAAAGGAAGAATTTAAAGAAGAATAAGAAGCATAGAAGAAAAAGTTCGAAAAAGAAAGTTCTATATATCAACACAAAATTAAAGATGTATTTTCATCATAGTTAATTCCATCTGTTATAAAAAGCTATCATTGAAAGCATTTATAAACACAAATGGCTTCAGATTCCACAGAAATTTATAAAAATTAGCCGATTCTTCATAATATAAATCACGGCGAACATGCATCACATTATTATAACTAATAGTTCTAACTAATTCAAAGTAGTCTCCACCATATTTTTATTTCATACAAATAAAAATTAATTTAGAATTAACCAGAAAATCAAATGTGCAACATCGGATTTATAAAAAAAAAATCAAAATTACTGTTATATTACATACATACTCTTCTTGGGAATCTTTTTCAGGAACTTTAAATACTTCCCATTTGGCCCACTTGCTGAAAGGCCTATGTGGCTGAGGAGAATTATTAAGAGCTAGCATTGCGAAAATTAATTTTATAAAGCGCAGCAAAAAATTTATATTCGTAGCAAATAAAATAAACTGAACTCATTCGAAAGCATGACTTAATTTAGTCCCACATGTTTCCAAAAGGAATAAAACATTTCTGCTTTGGTTTAGATTTTCCGCACATTCTTAAACACGGTTCCAGTTAATGAATTATTCAGCAGACTAATTGCAAAATAAATAATAGCTAATTAAGAAGTACATAACTTTTGAATCGAATGAATAATTAAAAATTAACAGATCCTTTTCTGTAGTCTTTGTATATATTAAAAAATACATACATATATTTTAGAGTTCAAATCATCGCAAGTAAACGTGTAGAAAACTTTTATAATCCAATCAATCAATCATTTTAAAGTCTCAGTTTTCGATACTAGTTTCAACCTTAACAACTGTTCACCTATTTTCCCATATGTGAGAATTTCTCTCTCTTTTTTTTTTTTTTTTTTTTTTTTTTGTTTTTTTTTTATCACTTTTATTCAAGGAAACTAAACAATAAAATTAAAATATATTTCTAAAAACGCTTTGAAGATTTTAAATCAGAATGAAGCAACCAATGATGGTGATTTAAACTCAGATTTCAAAACTCACAAATAAATAAATTATTTCTACTATATACCTATATATGTGTTCACTAAAAAATGCTTTAATATTAACATGTATATTATATATTTTATCTCATTGGGATAAGCAAAAAAAAGCAAGAAAATCCGCACAAATATACTGAAAAATACATAAAAATTCTTAACATCAAAGAATTTAAAAAAAATTACTTATTTTTCATTTGATGCATATTGTGTAAGCTGGTGATCGAGTAGTAGATACTCAGTATCAAAATTAGAAGATCTCGGAATTGAGCCTCCCTTCCCTCTCCCAATTCCGTTAGTGCGGGGAGATTTGCTAAAACACGTTAAATCTGCCACTGTAGGTCAAACATCCTAAAGTTAGCGTAGTGCAGAAATTTGGAAAAAGTTATGATGACTCCAACTTCAACTTATTCGTCTGAGCACAAATCAAAACTATAAGGTCTGTTTCAAAAATGTCCATCACGTAGCTTCATTACAGAACGTTTAACTAATTATAACTAAAATGAATAGACGTTCAGAATGTTAAAAATGCTCATCACTCAGATAAAAAAAAAACCTTCTTAAGGGAGTGAAATACCTCTCTCCCATGAATTTGTAATTTAGTATAAAATACAAAATCCTTTAAAAGCATAAATAAAAATATAGGATAGAATAAAATGGTCTTGAAAGAAGTGACCTCCATTTAAAAGTGAATGTTAGGAAAATTTAAGTACACATTTTATCTCAGGTTTAATTTTTTTTTTACTTCTATTCCAAAACAACTATTAACTCGTATATTTATTGAAGCTTGTCGGAAAACTTAGCAAGCAAATTTTGTCGTGAGTATAATAATACTTTTTACGTCCAATAAAACTAAAATTAAATAAATAAGAATACCAGTTTAATAAATATAAATTTGAATTGATAGATTAATTCTTTTTGCGTCGAAAAACTAAGAAATTGTGTTTCTATTATTCCACAGATTCTATTTTATAAATTGATTTGAATGGATTTAAAAAAAAGCCCAGCAAGGGGTGATCAAAATCGCATTCAGAAGCAGCCATTCAATCATGGCAAAGAAGAGGACAGCACTTGAAAAGATATACTTTCTCAAATATTCTACACTAATGAAAACTTTTGATCCATTCTACTGTCACACACAGTGAATCGTGGATGGTGTCGAGGGTCTAACTGTAGTTCAATTATTATATCTTTCAGGCGTAGCCTTCAAATTACAGTGACAATTAGAATGAAGAAACTATTTCAAAATTCTTTCCATTCACTGCGTCACTCGTCTCAGCAAAATGTATGTGAAATTCATTAAAGGAAAGTAGAGTGCATCTCTCTTTGTACCATTCAAGACACTTCATACTTTTGAAAACTTTATTTATTTACTTTCTAATTTTGATCGTTAAAAATTTATAAAGTAGTAAGAAGATATTGATTAATTTTTCAAGGAAATTCAACTAAAAACAACTATATATACATTTATTTTTCGGAGCAATACACAAGTCCTCATATTAGGTGAATTATTTTGCATCGAATTACTCTTTTCTGAGTGCAAAGAATTTAACTTTATATAGAGAGTGTAGCAGTTGCATTACACTTATCTTCTCTTTTGGATACTAGATGGCGATACCTGATTAAGCCATCCCATATGTCATCCCATAGTGCATTGCGATTGTAATGAGAAGGAGATGTGACGCTGAACTGTGAAGCGTGCGCGTAAATGTCTTGTCTTTGTGTTTGTAATTGTTTAGTGTGTGAATGTGATTATTAAAGAAATGTTTCCTACAACATTCGTCCTGTTGCTTCCTGCACAGATCATAATAATCCACATACCACCACAAGAGTAAAAATTCAGATTTTTTAGGGCATTAGCTCTCCACTCTCGATAGCGTGTATCATTGCATTTTTCTTTGAATTTTTTCCCTTAAGATTAAAAAAAATGGTCGAAATTGTCTTTTCCGTTCTCTAAAATCTCCACGTAGTCATTATAAGTTTAAATGCTTCGTTAAAAAAGACCTAAAAGTAAACGGAATAAGCACAGTCGAAAGAAACAATGTTGTCCTTGAAACTTTTATGTTCTATTTATTTAAACTATTACATTTAGAGCAATAAACTTCACCTATACTAATTGGGACTCTTTCATGTGACTTCACATCGCACAAAAAACACAAGTGATCATGCTAACCTAAATGTTGCGCTCTTTGTCATAGTGCGCTTATACCTAATTTCTTAAGGGCAATCCAATCTTAATTTGGTTTTCCTACTTAGTCAGTAGAAAAAAATACGCTTTTGGTTAATTTGAGGCAAGAGAGAAATGTCTTTTTGTCACACGGAAAATCTGGGTGGGTATGTGTAAATATATTTCAGCAGTTGCGTGGCCGAATAAAAGAAAACTTTTCAAAATTTTAATTTCGATCCATTTTACCAAGGAAGGCCTAATTTGCATACAAACAATACGCGATGTGTCGCTCTACATCGCGATACAAGAGCAAAAGCGGCAGAAAATTTTTCCTTCAGTGACTGATAGAGGTATTTTTACCAGGTGTCGATTTAGAAAAATAAATCTTACATATCTTTAAAAAAAAAAAACATTGTAAGCATTAAGGATTTTTATCCCTTAGCTTATAACTTATTTAATTATTTTAAATAACTAGCTTCAACCAATATTTTTGTTTGTTTATTTATTTTTCCTTTATCAAACTGCTAAATTTACAGTTTTCTAGAGCGCGTGTAGAATTAATTAAATAAGAAGTAGGAATTGGATCAGGATATAAGAGAGCATTTAAGAATGAAGTTCATATGAGCAAAATTAAGACAAAAATTAGGAAATTAATTAGGATTTAAATTAAAAAGACATCATAACCCATATGTACATGAAAAGATGGATTATAAAAGTAAACCAATTTATTTAATTTTTTTTAAAATAATTAGCTTTGACCCATATTTTTGTTTATTCATTTATTTTTTCTTTATCAAACAATCATATATAGTACGATTAACTGATCAAATATGATTAACCTTGCGGCAATATTTCATCCAGACAACAAAATATTGTAAAAGACCGGGGGTAGGGGGAGGCATGACCTTCAGGCAAACAACTCTTTCTGCTCTTTTTTGCGGTTGTCTCCGCAAGAGTTTTTAAACTTTGTTGTAAGATTTTTTTTAAAGTTTCAGCTAAATAATTCAAAATTGTCAAATTTTTTAAAAATTCGAAAGAGAGATTTTAAATCTATAGCATAATGTAGCATTTAGACGTAATCATTTCGCTAACAAAGCAGAGTACTTATAACCAATTTTTAAAAAATAAAAAATAATAGCTAATTTAGATAAAAAGTAATCAAATATATTATAAATTCAATAAATGTCAAATAATTTCGATTACTTTCGATATTTCTTTTTAATAATGCTGCCGGTAAAGAATGATACTAATATATTCAGAAAATGATACAGCAAAGTTTAAAAATCAATAAGATATAAAATATTTAAATTACTAATCATGGAACTAAAATTATAGTATCGAAAAATTACCGCAAAATTAAACAGAAAAAATTATTTTTATATTTATTTATACATTATTATATATTATTTTAACAGAAAAAAATATTTTTATTATTATTTATTATAACAAACTTCACAGATTCACGATTTTCAATTTTCTAGCCAGAAGTACGAGAGAAGGATGTAGAATTATACCAATTCATCACATATTAAAAATTATTGTACAATATTTCAACTATCCATTACTTCAAAAAATAAAGGGTAAGGAAGTGAATTTTTTCAAATAAAAAATGATTTTTTTAAAAATTTAATTCGAACAAAGGACACTGCTGGAAAGAAATTTTATCCTATTGTGGTGGTATGTGAATTATTATGATCTGTGCAGGAAGCAACAGGACGAATGTAGTAGGAAACATTTCTTTAATAATCACATTCACACACTAAACAATTACAAACACAAAGACAAGACATTCACGCGCGCGTTTCACAGTTCAGCGTCACATCTCCTTCCCATTACAATCGCAATGCATTATGGGATTACATATGGGATGGCTTAATCAGGTATCGCCATCTAGTATCCAAAAGAGAAGATAAGTGTAATGCAACTGCTACACTATACATTTTCACCACATAATTTCAAATAAATAAGCAGAATAATGCTCATAAACAAGCAATTTGAGGAAGTAAATACCTGCGAGTCACAAACGCGCTACAAGAAAATCTATTAGGCAAGACAAAACCGTGTATTTCGGATTTTCGCATGCATGACTGAATAGCTGATAACCTTTAGTGAACTTGAAAGAAAGAAAGGAGTGTCTGCTTTGTAAGGAAATGAGTGCACAAAAAGTCACTTGAGCGAAACGTCATACATAGATGTTATTGAAAAGTAGGATGAAAATATGATTTGCACAATTCTTTTTAAGCAATGGTCGAAGAAAAATGATTTTCAATTAGAAAAATATTTCGCACACTCACGAGGCCATTTTCCCACTTAAATTATTAAGTTCCAGGGGGAGGGGGGCACCTCATAATTGAGAATGAGAAGCTTCCGATATGATGGTTAGTTCTCGCCATCTTGGTGAGTACAGAAAAAGGAGGAAGTTGGCTAACTTCCATCGATGATGGGACATTTCCCGAGGGAAGAGTTGTGCCGTTACCGGTGATAGCCCTTAAGTCTCAATCACAGTTCCCGCCAGTGTTGCTGTTGCGGAAATTTGGTCATTCAAGTTTTTCCGTGTGCCTTCCAGCGGGTCGGAGTAGCCAGTTTGTGGTTCCCTAATTACTAATTAAAATATTTTCTCTTTGTATATTTATTGTATTACGAGAAAGAAAAAAAGTGCTTACAATATTTTCCTTCAACATGAAGGCTAAAAATGATAGTTGTGACTAAATAGGATAGTTAGAAATATTTGTAATAATTTTTTGTACAAATTCATGTTAAAGATCCCAACTTCTTAATACACCATTTTAAGAAAGGAATATGTTATTAAGGGATGGAATATGTTATTAAGTAACAAATCAAGACGCATCATTTTGTCTGAGATAAAGAACTGAAGCATCTAAGTTTCAGACTTATTAAAAAAATTTGTCAGAACTTATGCCGACCTACATAATTTCATACAAAGATTGAAAAATTTGGTGGGAAGCATACTTCCCACGGCCCTAGAAAGAGTTAAGCTAAAACTGACATTTAACTGTCTAAAAAAAAAAAACAATCTCGAAATATAAAATGTATACCCTATTTTCTTTTAATATTTAAAAGAAATCTTTATTATCAATTCTATTTAATTTCTTCAAAAATTAAAACACCTGGAATACTTCAAAGATATTTAAATCTAATTACAATAAAAAAATTTTTTAATGTATAACTATCATCAACGAATTTCAGCCACATTTATGCAAACTGATCGTGGAAATGCGCCAGAAAAGTCTTGGAAGCCATTTGCCCTGTGTTATTCCACACATAACCCTATCCTGTGTACTTACGATTCAATAAAAATATAACAAATTAAGGGGGAAAAAACTGTGTTTTTTATTTAATTCAAACCTTGCGTTAACACGTTGTCCTACCGTGTAAAGCTCCATTTTTACTAACCCTAAACTATCAGTTGTCAAATGGGTTCTATTAATAAGGTTGACAACACTTTACCGCACGAATGGTAGCAAATTTAAATCTTGCTTTAATTTTGGGACACCCTTTATAATAAAAAATGAATGCACAGTAAAAAAAAATAGCTTCATGAAATAATATAAAAAATAAATAAATACCAAAAAAATAATGCAGAATAATGTAATACCGAAAAAAATAATACAGAATAATTTAATACAGAAAAAATAATAATTTTAGATTCGATGACATTTGAAATTTCAAGATTCCTCAAAATTTCGACGTCATTTTTTTTAATGGTTCAGTAATTTCTTCTTATAGTTTTAATGAGGGAGAAAACATGAAAAAATAAGAAAGTTGTTTTAGCTCAAATTATCAGTGTTCGCTTGGTAATTCAATCTTCTTATTCAAGAAAGAAGTAAATAATGAACTACGGATTATTCCACTATTAGCACTTTATTCATTAAAAGGACTTACAAAGTCCCATCAGTTTTCTCATGGCACTGACATTTTGAGACACATTACAACTTTGAAGTCCACTTCTATGAAGTTCATTCGTCAATTTTAGACGGCAAGACAAGATTATTTCCTTTTGGAAACTTACTACAAATACGTAAGATGATATAAGGTCAAGATGGATGCCTAGAAAAATAGAAAATCGTCCATGTGTTTGGATATATTGTGTGGTAAGTTACAATTTATTTCTCTTTTTCAGAAGAGGCCGCGGTGGCCTGTTGGTAAAGTCTTAGCTTCGGAACTGGAGGGTTTCATGCTCGAAACCCGATTTCACCGAAGAACCGTCGTGTATGCGGGCGTCGTGCACGCTAAATCCGTCGGGGCCGAACATCCGCCCACTGGTGTGGTGTGGAAGTTTGGACAGGAGGGCGCCAGCTTAGGTGTCATCTTCGTCATCTGACCCCGGCTCAAAATTACGAGGTCCGTTCCAAAGTAGCCTTAGTGTTGCTTTAAAACAGGACGTTAATAACTAAACTAAACTCTATTTTAGAATTTTTAGTATTATGCCTAAAATTAATTTATGAAATTATAATTTAACTTTCCGCATTTTTCAAATTACCTTTAAAATTTTTAGCATTATTAAATAATATGATATTACTATTACAAAAGCTGAGGTTCCGTAAAGTCCTGTTGGGGTTTCTTAAGTTCCAAATAATATGTTCCATGCTATTAATCACTTTGATATTTCATTTATAATAAAAATTACGTTGTAGGGGGTTGCTTACAATTAAATTAAATATTTAAAACAATGTGCACAAATATTTAAAACTTTTAAGAAATTACCTAAATAAAGGCTTTAAAAGTTTTTAAAAAAAGTATTTAAGTTTACTGCCATTAGTTAAAAGACAAAGACGCAATTCACGACACCCTTATTTACAAAAGAACAAAAAAAACACGGAAATTGTCAATAGAACGCTAATACATCACGCCAATCACGTGAAACAATCTCCTTCTCCCGTGCGGTTTATATTTCAACCATCAAACAACCACTACCATTAGAATGTGAACGAGTTATTGTTACTTTATATCTCTCGTATTCATAACATCAGGGCAGGTGTCCATTGTGATTCTTCGCCGGAAATGATATGCGGACAGGAAGAACGAAGGTATCAACCTACATAGGCGGCCTACACTGGTTCCAATCTTAAGAAGCACGGTTGTTGCAGAATGTGACCTCGGACTTCAGCCTACATACAATGCGTAGTAGTTTAGAATCTCTTGTAATTGACCAGATATGACGAAAAAAACGTAAACATGAAATTACTAGTTTGGTTAGATTGATGCGTAGGAATTTTTGGCATCTTTTACGCGCTAGGTTAAAACTGACATACTTTTCGAAAATTAAATTTTTTCAGCAATAAGTGAGATTGTTTTCTAAAAACACGAAAAGATGTAGAAATTCAGGAGAAAAAAAATATTTAAGATTTAAATTGTTGAAACAAAAATTTAAAAAATCTTCTTATAAATTAATAGATACATGTAAAAAAACAAAATATTCGCAGCTAAAATTAATCGCTTAATCCCTTGCTTTCGGAGAAGTAATTCGATGCATAATATCGATTATTCCTTTAATACAAGGACCTGTTTATTGATCCGAAAATAAATATATATAATTGTTTTAAGTTGAATTTTAACCGTAAAAGTAATCTATATCTTCTTCCTATTCTGTAGATATTTTTAACAATCAAACATTCTAAAAATAAATAAATAAAACGTCGAAATGATGCACCGTCTTGAATGGTGCCCGAAAGAAGCCATCCGAGTGCAAAGGCTTAAAATCATGATTACACTACTTTTTTTTTTTTTTTGACTGAGTTAATAATTCTAATTTATTTATAGTTGCAACTCCATCTTCTAAAAATCTTGCGCTTTACAATGACATATATTAAAAATATTTGCATTTTCCTTTTTTAATTAATTTTGAATTATTTAATTAAAAACAAAATGATTTAGTAATTATACTTTTGACTAAAAAGTAAAGCATTTATGTAAACAAAGATTTAATTAAGAAATTTTTTTCAAAAAATTTATATTTTTGAATTAGTTAATTAATTTTAATAAAATATTTAAACGAAAATTAAGATTTAAAGTGATTACTTTTTTTCTATATTTTTAACACTTTATTATACAGAATTACGCAACTTCGATTAAAATGGTCGGTCTGCTAAGGGTAAATAAGGCCTATAAAATTGCATCGTACCAAGAGCCACTTCAAACTTTAAAAGAGTTGTTTTGATTTCATCCCCCGGCAACAGATACGAATCGACCTATTTTTAAACTGTGATTTTAACTACATGCACCAACACACAATAGGAGAGAAAAAAAAGCGGTATTCTCTCCTTTCAACTCTTCCGGCCGCTTTATTTTGAAGAGCGCAAGCATTAATTAGCAGACGTGTTTAAGAAAAAAGGTTCATTGACACGATAACTAAAATGAATGCAGATGAAATATGTAGTTCAGCAGGTCCTCAGCGCATCGTTAAATGTACAGGTTGGATTTATGAAGGTCGATCGCATTAAAGAACACTGAAAAAGAGTTCTTGTTATTACTTTCATAATGCTTAAACACTGCATTTAACAGAAAATGCGAAAAACACGAACACAACTTCCATGCGGAATTCCAGCCATTACTAAAGTTTATGAATTGTGGATATTTAATTTAAAGAAAATAGGAGTAATTAGAGGAATGGAATAAATTTCATTGCTGCACAGTTAACATTATCAACGGGAATACAAATATTAAAGAAAAAAAAAAGAAACATACGAGAAATATGGAAGTTAAACAAATTAAACGCCGCATTTAGAAAACGTAATGAGATTATTGATGTGCATTTTCAAAATATAATGTTAAACTTTTTAAATAATTTTTTTTAATTTAATTATTTTAGAAAATATGCTGAAAAGATGAAGCTGTCAAAGTTCCCAAAAAGATAAAATTCAGCTACATAGCTTCCAATTCAGAGGGAATTTTAATGTTCCAAGGTAACTAAAGAAGAATTAGCATTTTATGTTCAGAGATTCTATAATTTAGCATTCTGAATTAAGAATAGATCTTGTTTCATATATGAAAATTTTATTTCATATGAAAGAAGATAATGCATCTAAATTAATAATCTAATCCAAAATTTTAATTTATTGTACTAAAAATATTAGATTTTAATACAAATGGCGGCTAACTCCTATTTTAATTCCGACCAGCATTACAGATTTTATGGGCCTTTTCTATTAGAGATTCTTCTTTTCTTTTTTCACTTTTTGAATTTTTTTTAATAATCAACTATTGTATTGTTTCTGTTTATTTTAATTTTTTATTTTATTTATTTATTTTGTAGTTCTTGTATAATATTCCATTCAGCCATTGTCAGTCGATTAAAATTCGAAATATCTGACCATTTTAAAAATCGCTAATAAGAACGAGAGATTTGTACTTAATTTTCCAACAGTAAAAATGGCGAAGAAATCAAAATAGAGAAGAAATTATTGAGAAACACTTATTGCATCGTCACGCATCATATGAAAGTAAAGTAACGCAATACCTTCATAAGAGCAAAAGTATTTACAACTGAAAAAAAAGTGGGCGTACACTTAAGGAAAGAAAAATATGCTTCCGTAGGTACAAGTTTGGAAACCATTCATCACAATCAAAATGTGTTTAAACACGTGACAGTTTAGTGTCGTCATCAAATAACTAGAAGATCCCGGACGTTATTAAAAGAACTGTAGTTGCACGGGATTACGTTAACAGCCAGCCAAGAATTAGCTTCTTCTTTTTTCTCATTTACTTCTTTTGTAATTTGGCAACAGTTCAACTAAGAATTCCTTCGTACAGTCGATATGTGTAATTTCAGAAACTAAGACAATGTAAGCCTTTTTTTTTTAACAATCGAAAAATCTTTTCTTAATTTCTGCGGTTTATGAGTTGATATCATTAATATCAGAGACTTAAATAAAATGAAATGCAGAATAATTGAAGAAACGTCAGATAATAAAATGTAAATTATCACAGTTGTAACTTAAAAACTTTTTTAAAAAATTAAAAAGTATAAATAATTTACATATTCAAAAATATGCCGGGTTATTACTTTTTTTTTATTACTAAAGAATATCGCGACATTATTTTCAAGTATAATTTAAATTTATCGGATTATTGTTGGAAGGTTTTAAAAAATACAAAGGAATCGGTTCTGAGATTCGGAACAATTCATTCGTCTAACTTGCCTTCATCTGGCTTGATTATATCTGTAATTGCATGCTGTGAATAACGATTATTACATCATTCTATTTATAGAAAAATATCAGCCTAAAACTTTACCATTCTAAAAAAGCATTCACTCCTTTTAAATCTGTTAAAGAATTGTTAGTAATAAATCGAAAATCTAAACTCTTTTTTAATATTTATCTTATTTTGTCATATGATAGTTATTAAAATATTCGCAGTGATTATTTACAGTCTAGCTATTTTGCTGCACTCTGTTATACAAAGAAAAAAACATTGTTACAATTTTATGTTCCAAACGAATTTTGTAAATGTATTAAGCAGAAAAAAAATTGAGTATTTAAGTACAACTGCTATAATTAAAAAGATAATTTTATGAATTTGGTTTTAAAATCAGAATATAACATACAGGACACTATTGCCAAAACATGTTGAAGTGCCAAATATTTGAAAAAAAAAAAGATTTAAAACTCAGAAGCATAATGTTTTAGGTTTGATTCCCTTATTTTCATATTATATTTTTAAAAATGTATTCATAATTATACCATAAATAATAGCGTGCATACAAAAATTATTTAATATCCTATAAATGCAATAATTTAAACAAGTATTGCTAAAAAAATATTTAATAAATATTTTGAAAAAAGTAATAAAATTAGAGAAAACAGTGTAGAAGACAGAAAATTGTATCTGTGAACAGGTATATATTTTTTAAATTTTACACTGATTTAAAAACGGTTTTTCTGCAATAACAAGCTCCTAATGTTTTGACGAAAAACATTAAAATTTTGATTAATTTTTGATTAAAAATTTAACTAAAAGTAGATACATTCTAAATTTATAGGCTCTAGATTCAATAAACTTCCTTACTGAGCGCTTTGAATAAATTTATATATTATGTTTCAATAATGTTATTATTGAATTAATGTTATTATTAATGTTATAATGTTAACCATAAACATTAGCTTATTAAAATAAATGCACGAAGAAAATTTCAGCTTATTATGAGTCAGCATGAATTTTGATGAAAAAATACTTTGAATTTTATAGAGACAGCAATATCGCAATAATTCTAAAATTACTTCATAATTTTAAATCTTTATTAGAGTATTAAGCGTCAAAACAAACAAAGTCCACCGAAACATCAAAGCAAAATGAGTAACCTTTGTCTACATGAATCATGTCTAATGTTTCAACTTTATTTTGGAACATCACGTCTTGAAAGAGAAAAATAGCATCTAAATTAATCTACTAGAGTAAAATAGTATGTGACCATACGAATTCACTACAATAAAAATATTTTTGAAAGTATCAAGACAATGACACGAAATCCCCTGCTGATCAATTTTTTTAAATATATTTTCTATTTTAGAAAAATATCACAACATATCAGAACATACTGTAATCTATACTATTAATAAAGGTGACTATGTGTGTATATGTGTTGGCATTCTATAAACCAGACCATTTGACTTCCGACTACACAATACCAATCACGTATACCTTGGAAGATGGATATGTGCATTTTGAACGATTTTTTTAATTAATAAGAATTTTGTTTAGATAAAAATTAAGTTGAATTTCGATGTTTCTCCATGATAACTTCCAAAAATATTACTGCACAAAAATAAATTTCACCTTATACCAAAATTTAAAAAATTGTTCTTTAATGATGCAAATTTAATAGCTGTATGAAATTTTGTTGAATTTTGTTAGTTTTGTGGAATAACTTTTTTCCTGATTTCCAAAAACAGATTACACTTTTGTATTGAAGTTCAAACCGTTTTCAATGTTTTGTCAGCTATATGATACCGTATTTTGTTCCATAGTTGAAAATTAAAGAAGGATTTTGTTTATTATCTGTAGTTTACGAGGCGGATAAAAAAAGTGAAGCTGCGATACCGAGAAATTCTAAGATCGATAAGTCGCGCATTTATGTTTTAAATAGTTTCATGATTTATCTGGGATTGGTCTCCATTAAATGCATTTCATGTACACAAAATGCGGAACATATGTAAGACAATTAAAATAATACATCTTTAATGACTGACAACTGCACTGTATCATGAATATGAAATCGTATCTAAACAGTTTCATTGAAATTAAAAATAACCAATATCCCCGGCGAACCAGCTGGTCTCAACAAGCGACTAGTAACTTATAAAAACAAGAGAACATCATAAATGCATAAACGTAAAAAGCTTCGTCTTATCTTTTATTATCTTATTACGGTACATTAAAATATCAAATTAAATCAGTTAAATGAATTCATTGGTGAAAACAAATAAATGTACCAAATAATTGTCATGCTTTAATTATATTGTAAACACAGTTTAAATCATTCAATTAAATTGGTTAGAAATAATACCGGTAAAAGATAACAACAAAAAATAAAAATAAAAACTTGCACAACAATGCTGAAAATTTTCCGCCTACACAAACGTCATCGACCTCGTTTGTAAAACAATGTCATATTTAAAACAGATAAAACTGATTTGATTTTTTAAGAAAAACTAAAAATTTAATCTAAAAATAGCTATATTGAATTAGATTGCAATTCGATAAAACAGGAAATGTGCAAAAAAATCAGCATCCAGTGTTTGATCGTGCAACTCAAGAAAGTAGGAGACAGAGAAAGAAGAAATTGAAAAAATGAAAATAGACAATGAAGTGTTAGATCTGTTTGTTTGTTTGTTTTTAAAGGGGGGGGGTGAAAGATCTTCCTCTGAAAAAAAAAAGTAGGAAGATCGTCTGTCTGTCTTTCTCTCTCCCTTTTTTTTTTTTTTTTCGCTTTCAACGCCAGAGTTTTTCAAATTTTAGAAAAGAATCGAAGATGATTCATAGCAAGTTATCTGAAAAGAGTTCCTGTTCTTGAGTTGAATGATAACGAGAGATGATTCGCCAGAATCTCGTGTAATACTCCTATGAAGTGAAACGACACAGTAAATGATCATTCATGTACTCAAAAAGGAGTTACAACTGCGTGAATTAAAAAAAATCCAACTGCACTGCTTTATTTAAATGCACGAAGGAAATAATATATTATCATCGCACTGCGATATAAAGCAAATATAAGTTCATAAAAAAGTTAGTAATTTTAACAAATAATTTAAATCTATAAGTAGTTAAGAATACCAATTAAGTATAGTATTACTATCATTTAAACTTCTGGAGAAATCAGAGCAAAACTGGTGAAAGCAGGAAAAAGAACAGACAAGATAAAAAGCTCAGTAAATCTGAGAGAAACGAAAGGTAAATGCTGTATTCCTGTTCAAAAGTCTGCAGTGAAAAAAGGAAATGATCATAATTTTAATGGTATGCATTTCAAAACAATGAAATAAGAATATAATATCTCACAAAAATCATCATATTTTACTATAAAACGTATTATTTAAATTGAGAATAGAATATTTATAATAACAGTTTACATCAGTCGCATATCGCGTGCATTTTGATTCTTAATTATTACTTTCTCGTTCATAAAGTATAGAAAAAGTACTGCAAATGTCAAAAAAATATAATAATAATAAATTCGAACACGAGATTTGACGAATTCCCACATTTTAAACTCCATTGAATTAGAAAAACACATTTTTGACATTATGTATGTCTGTACTTCTGTCCGTGATAGCTCAAAAACACTTTGTACTTAATGTATGAAATTTGGTATATCTTTATACCTATTTTGTCGATTTCTATCAAATTTTAAACGAAATCGTTTCAGAGGAAGTATATATATCCGGCAGCTCGGATATAAGTTAACATGATAGCTACAAAACGAAGATGAATGAATTATTAGAACTAGATGAATAAAATTCAGTGCATTGGTTTAATATGTATAGGGTAGACGGCTATGAGATTTTAAGCTAAATCCACAAGGGAATGAATGTCTGTCGGTGTTTAGTTTCAGAAACATGTAAACGCGAAAACTCAATAATGCAAAGATATAACCGAATGAATTACACAGAAAAAATCCCTGCTCTGAATCCCTGCTTGAAGGTGCCCTTCGATAAAGTAGAGTAGCAATTTACAATTTAAATTTTATATTTTGCTAATTTGGTTGATTTCATTGGTGTTCTAGATGTAGCGGCATTGGTGCACTCTAAACACAATGTTCCTTCCTTTTAAAAGTTTTATGACCCTAAAAAGATTTACTTTAGAGTATGATTTCATAAATATTGCTTTTCTTTTGTTTGTTTGTACATTCAAATTTAGTAAGTGATATTGTGACTGTAACTGTAGCTTTCTTCCACTTTTGTTTTCAATCGTTCGTGGAAAACGCTTCTAATACACAAATTTATCTTTATTAGACAATCTACAAAAATAGGTTGTGGGGAACACTCCCACCGATTATGCTTCAAATCTCTGAATGAATTTTATTTTAAACTAGGCGTTTTAGGAGACCAGCCGGTTCGCCAATATTAATGCTTGCTAAAATGTTCAATTAATATATTATAAAACTTGTTCTCATAATAGGTTTTTCAGCAAAATATTTTTTAGTTTCAAATTTTGATAGTCATATCCACTTATACTGTTACGCAGACCTTGTGCCGTTCTGTTCATTGTACTATGTATCTCTCTTAATTTTCTATTAGCACCCGTAAAATTCGATTTTAAATTAAAGTGGAAATGATGAAACTGCAATTAATATAAAAACCTTTTTTAGTGAATCCGTGCATTTATTTTTGCTGAAGAAAAATGAGAACTGAAGGCAGAGTCGTTCGGCATTGAAGTCTTATGTGCACTACAGAATAATTTTCACAATTTATATTTCAAAGAATTATTCAACAAAAATTTCACGAATTCAATGGAAAACTCAGTTTTTAGTTTTATTTTAAAAGGATATAAATGATGCCAATAATAATTTTTTTTTCGGTTTATAAATATATTTTTAAAAATTAATAAGTTTAAATTTTAGACTATCCTTTGGTCCTAAGGAATCATATTCTGCAAAACATTCTTGACACTTCAACTTTTAAATAAATAAATATTTCTATCTTCTGCATTCAAATCTGATTGATTTATTAAATTTTGAATATTAAAATATTAGAACAATCGACATTTTCATAATCTAAACTCTTGAGAATTCTGGGAGATGATAGATTTCTTTAAGATAGTCGATGAAGTGATCTAAAATCACCCGTTTTTATAGAATAATATTGAAATTTTCATAAATTGGTCAGCTTTAGTGATTGATTTAGTTGATAGGGGTTCAATTCTTTTTTATTTAAAATATTATCGTGTCAAGAATGTTTTGTTAAATATGATTCACAGAGCAGAGGATATATGTAAAAATTTAAAATTCGTAATTCATTAACATTTATTGACTCCATTTACATAAAATATAATTATTTATTACATTTTATTTATTACATTTAGACCATTTGTTAGCAGATGCATGTCTATTACTGAAGGTTTTAGGTGAGTAATTACGCATCGAATTACTTTTCCAAGCGCAAACATTTAATAAAATGCATGTTGTTCATTTCTCACATTCTTTACAATGATTGCACGGTTCCGCCATTTCAATGCCACATAATTCTGACTCGTCACCTTATAATTAGCCCTTCCAAAAGTGTATAGATTGCAGTTGTGAAATATTCTAAATGCCGCAACCCCTATACAAAAGAGAAAGAGATAGAATGTCCATGCGTTCACACCTGCTAAAAGGAATACGTGTAGTATGACCTAGTAAAACCATTTGATAGGTCGTTAAATGCAAACAATTTTGGAGTCTGGTTTATTAGAACAGGTAAAATGCGCGTGACCTGCGCTGTTAAGTAGTGTGAATGCACTTTCTTCTACCGTAAGAATCCCTTTTATCCCTCGATTCAGAAGAATTCCCTTTCATTCTAAGAATCCCCCCTTTTTTGTTTTGATTTCAATTTTATTTAAATCAGAGACTGCTTATTAAAGGACGGGATATACTTTTTTTTTTCATTTAAATGGAAGGCCAGCGTGACAAAAAATTCTGTTTTAATGGGTTAACAATCCGTAAATATTTATTATATATATTTTCATTTATAAAGATTGGTTTTCCTTCAGTTAAGTTTCTATTTTGAAATTTTTAAAATAATATGCTGAGTTTTCAAGAGCATTTAGAACAAATTTCTGACAGAATATATCAAATATAAATAATATTGACACACTAGTTTTCAGAATTTAAAATTAGCTCCTTTGATAAACTTTAAATTTTATTTCGAATATGACTTTCTGACACAGTTACATCAAAGTTATATTTTTTTAAATTGAAGTTGTAAAATATACTTATTTAAGAAATTATGTGAAAAAAGAAACATTTTTTTTAAATTTTATCTTATTACAGATTTTAAACTAATCTAAATCAGAACAGGAAATATATATTGCAATAAAAGTACAATAACAATATACTGTAATATACCATAATAAAATATACTACTTGAAACTATACTGAAATTTAAGAAAATTATAAAATTGTTGACTTTTTTACAAATAAATTACTTTTCAAAATTAAAAATTTAAAAAAAAAATCTTGATTTTTTAAAAATTTGATGACAAAATAACATTAACGTAATACATCATTTTAAAAAGCAGAAAATAGAATAAAATAAAAATAAGAACAGAACTCGGTCATTAAAACGAAAAGGATCAGAAATTCCAATATGGCAGTCAATACTTTCACAAAATAATAATGATGCATTTTTCTTAGCAATACATAAAAAGGCTTAATCATAAATAATAAATTAAAACAGTAATTTAGTAAACAAAAGCATTTCTTAAAAAAATATTATTTATGAGATATATATCCTTTAAAACAATAGATATTAAATCGAGAGAAAGAAAAAAATATATATATATATAATATCAGAAAAAAAAGAATGGAAAATAAATATAGAAAAAACAGAATTCTGAAATATAGAATATCAGAATTCTGATTAGAATTGTTTCTATTTCTATCACATTCTTCGTTTGGTTAAAAAAAACTCATTCTTTCATATAAACAAATTTATTTGTTTGTTTTTTGAATCATATTCTCATTAGTGTTGAATTAGCATTAGAAAATAATACTATACTATGCAACCAACATTTTTTGATACCAAATGTTAAACAGAAATTTTTGCAAACATCCTATTTAGGAAAATTCGGAAATACTATGGTTAATCAGGAGCAAACTTTTAATATCAGACCTTGTCATTCAAATATTATTCCTCTAAATAGCAAAACAAGTTCAAGTCCAATTCGAACATCGCAACATAATAATGTTCTAGTTTTAATTTTATTTTTTAAATTTAATAATAGAGCGAATATAACATGCACATAGCACATGTATTTAATATCGTTGAAACGCTAGTTCTTCAAAATCCAGTAATTAAAACAATACTATTATTTTAAATAAACTTAATTTTTTAATTGAAAAAAATTGTACAGAAATAAAATGGATAATCATTATAAAGCTTATTTTTTAACTTTCTATATAACTATGACGTATATTATAATACACAGAGAAAAAAATATTGTAATCGGCAAAAAACTCGAATTCGAGATTGTGATGAATTTCCAAATTTGAGAACTCTTTGAGTCCAGAAAATACATTTTTGAAATTATGTCTGTCTGCCTTTAAATAATAAATTAAGTTCATTTGTCTAGATCAATTCTAAAACGATTTGATCTAGACAAATGAAATTTAGCATATGAACTTAACACCAAATTGTTGACTTTTTAACACATTTTGAACGATATTCATCCAGATGAGGTCTATTTGTCCGATTACCTGAGTACAACTGAGCAAAGCTTAAAGACCTCATTAGATAAAAAAATTGATATATAGATTTAAGCATGTAAAATGAATATTCTTATCAAAATATAAACCAAATCTGCCAAAAGGTTGACTGTCTGTCCGTCTGCAATTTCCATGTAAACGCAATAACAGAAATTCGCAATGACTTAGAAGAAAGGAATTATGGAAATCATCTTGTGATTTCAATTGTGGTACTATGTCAATTTTTGTTTCATTTGGTCGGAAAAAAAGCGCCAAAAATATAAAATTCGATTTTCGGGTCCTTGTGTATGTACTGCATACTACTGCATTTCATTTTGGTATTAATCGCCAAAGAATGCAAGACAAATTCAATAAAAACGCTAGATTCTTGCCAAAGATCTATATTTCGTAATTATTGTACGCCAATGCCATGCAGGGCATTTGAGATCTTACTCAAGGTCTACAATTTTATGACAGGAGAGGGGAATAAGAGCTGTTCATAAGAGAGTATTCGAGGAAGATTTTTAGGGCCTACTCTCTCCGGTTTAAATTATGTAAAAATGATTGTGTAGTAATATGGTTCAAAGTTATTGAAGATAAAAAACTAACATATTAATAAATTTTGAATTAAAATTATAATTAAGATGTTGAAAACTCTTCCTTGATTATTTCTACCAAGGAAGTAAATTCTACTCGCACTTATTTTTTGAAAAGTAACAACATATCAAATTTAGTATTTCTAAATAATTTGGTTTGTCTTCTAAAGCGTTTTGATTTTTGCATTACGCGCATTGCATCACACATGATACAATTTGCAGTTAACAACTAACCTAGAGAGATTATTGTTTAAATTTTTAAAAGAAAAAGTGAAATAGCAATAACAAGATGATTAAACATATAGCAGTGCACGAAACCCCCAGAAAAGCAGGAATCGAAAAAAGGTACAACTTACAGATAAGACTAATATAAAATACTCTTCATACGTTTTCATTATTAGATAGCAGATCACTAGAAAGTCGTAATGTCAACTAACCATAGGCGGCACTAATAGCAAATAAAAGGAGAATGCCTTTTTATTATTATTAGTAGTAGTAGTATAAATAGTATTCTTTCACCTATATCTCGGATATGATTGTCACAGAATTACTAACAAAAACTGTAATTGATAATCTCATGCGCATAGGTAAAAAGCTTTAAAAAAATTTAAAATATTACTTGGAGTACACTTTAGATTCAAATATCTAATATTAATTAAAATTTTATTAAGCCTTCTCTATTCATAATATTCAAAAAAAAATCCAAACTAATCACTAAAATCGGTTTGAATATAAATTAATACAAATTGTAGATATCAGTTTATTAATCTTTGCTACAACCAGGCATAAAAAAAAATGTGGTTTACAATCTCGTAACTAATGTTTATTCATGCTTAGCTTTATTCTTCCCTTAATCTATTTGAGTCCTTTCATTTCGTCCATAAAGTAAAAACATGCCTCAGTTACTAGACGCCAAAATATAAGTTGAGATTGCGCATCCGGCAATGACGCATACCAAAAAGGCGGAGATATTTTTAATTTCACCAAGCGTTACAGACGGCGATGGACGATTATATGTACTGGTAAAAAAAAATGGTAATAACAAACAAGAAAAAAATTACAGAAAAAATTCTAACAGGTTAAAAAAAATTTAAATGCTAATAACTGTTATATCACACATTATTTGATGCAGGTACAACGGGAGAAGGAAGAGGATCAGGAATGCACTGACTCAAATACTACCATCTCAGACCTTCCCGCCTTCAAATGTTTTAATGCTATATCTTGAAGATAAAAAAAAAAGAGATGAGTTTCATTCAAAACAAAACAGAACTTGTGCAGTTCGAATACACGCTAAATTATTTAAAACGTTTTATTATAATTTCATGTGAATTCTACATGAATACACTTAAAATATGTCACTTACGACGAGCAGAAATTCGTCAGTATGCGGTTCCTGTATGCTCCGACAGGAAAAATTTCCACACCCACAGTTATTTGCATTTCCGACAAGGTCAACTTCTTGACGAATAGATGTGCCGCATTTGAATCGCCGGATGTCACATATTTTCTCACAGAAAAAAAAATGATGTTTCGGCAGATAAACGATAAGGACTATAATAGCGGGAATATTTGTTAGTGGCAGGCCGACAGCTCAGAAATAAATAGTCTTGCAAAAGTTATTCGAAAATGGTCTTTATACTTTCAATTTCAGATTTTAAATTATTACGCATTTTGGCAACATTCAAGTGGACGAATTTTAATATTCTATGTTTTCTTTATAATTAAATTAATTAAAATAAATTTTACAGGAATATGTGTTTGTTTCTTGGGAGAAAAATAAAATATAAGTACCGAGAACATTCATTCAAGATAGTCAGTAAAATACTTTTAAACCCTTAAAATTAAAAAAAAGAAAAAAAAAAGCGTCTCCTACAGTTACGGAAGTAACAACTGCCAATGGTAAAGTGACTAAGCTGATTTTATTGAAACAGGTTACAGCGCCCCAAGCGGAGAAATAAGTTACAAAGAAAAATTCAAAAAATAAAGGAGATTGGCCAAAAAGTCCAATAAGAAAAAAATATGCTATACCATAGTTAAAAACATGCGAAAAAGTCCCATGGATTTATCTGTAAAATTCGCGGAGATATCTGCGATTAAAATTATGGACTTACCGTAGCATGAAAAAGGATTCGTCCTAAAATTCAAAAATGTATCCCTCCGTATCCCCCCTTCCCGACAGCGTTCTACAGTTTTTTTAAAAATTATTATTATTATTATTTTACTTTCATCGCTGTTTAAATTTCACTTCGCTGTTAATTCTGAAAAACTATATGATAATACCAGAAATTACATTTTTACTTTACCGAAGGACTTTCTGTAAAACTGGGAGGCACCTCAAAATTAAGGATGAGAAACTTCCGATATGATGGTTGACTCTCGCCACCCTGGTTTGTACAGAAAAAGGTGGAGGTCGGCTGCTTCCAATCAATGACGAGACGCGTTTCCCAAGGGAAACATTGTACCGTGGCCGGTAATGGTTCTTAGTACTCAACCACAGTTCCCGTCAGTTTTGTTGCTGCGGCGGTTCGATCATTCAGATCTTTCCGAGTGTCTTCGGACGAGTTGGAGTAGCCGGTTTTAGGTAACCGAAGGACTTTATCGAGCAAACTGTACATGTGTGTGTGCGTGCGTGTGCGTGTATGTGTGTGTACTAATCACCTTCAAATTAATACACTCTAAAAATAATTTCCTAATTCACTCGAACTCTGCCTTCACTGCAACTTTAACTTCGGAGTTGCACGCTGAGGTTTGTACATTCGTTCTAAAACATTACAAGAACGAAATTCTTTAAACGATCTCTCTTTCAGTTTTTTTGCTTGCCTTTTCCTTCCGCCATTTTGCTTTCGTTACAATTTCCACAAAAAAAAATCTTAACAAAAACTAAACATTGTACTATATCTAAGAAATTCTAAATATATATAAACTAGTTTGTGAAATGAATTTGCTGGGTTTTTATATTAGCGTCCAACGCTTATGAACTTTTGAGCTACTTACAGAACTACCTGGCACTTTTCCCGTTCATCACATTATAAAGCATTACCGATTTAGTATTTTAATGAGAAAATCGGAGTTTGAATTGTTTAGGCAAGCACATTTCAGCACTTTTAGTTTTTCAATTTTATCTGAAAAAATGATTTACAAAAAAAAAAAATGCATTTAAATAATAAGTTGGATGTAGTTATAATCCTTGTCTTATACTTTGTGTTGCTTGTACTTCGTAGAGAACGCGCTTTGAGCTTCGAATACCCAAGGAATTTTTTTCTTAACAAAATACAGAACAATTATATGCTAATTACAAACAATCAACATGAAATTTTTCAATTCATATTACAATTATATTCACATACATTTAGCATATTAATTACAAATTATGCTGTAGAAAATGTTAGTTGTATGAAAGTACAAAATATAAAATGCAAAAGAATAATTTTCATATAAATATAGCATTCAATGTTCTCTATTTAAAAATATATGAAGCATGAAGTTGTTAAAAGAATTTTAAGACTTATCGCGCTTTAAAAAAGTAAAAAATTCAAAACATACACAAGTTTTAAATGAAAGTATTGTGTAATGATAACAAAACAATTTTAAATAACTAAATTTCAAATAAAACTTAACTGTGACCATCTTCTCAGAAATCCAATACTGAAATGCAAACGGGCGCATCATGCTTTAGAGGTTCAGATACCATTTTCCTATAACGAAAATGTGGGAAATTTCCGAAACACTTGTGGTCAGCTTCCAAATAATAATGAATGCAGCTGCTTTGAAAGTGCAGTTTTCCCAATGAAAAACATATTTCCGATGATATATTTTTTACAGCATCAGGTTAAGGCGACATTAAATATGACGGGTTTGCAACAGTAAAACATCCTTTCCACTCTAATTTAAACGCGGTATCAACATGCTTACTAATTTTTCGAGCAATTCTGAACTGTATCTGAGAAACAGTTCTAAGAACTCTTTCTACTCGAATTGAATTATGGGAGACCAGTAAGATTTCGTAATCAAACAGCGGTTACCTGATATAATTAAAAATGATTGTTATCTTTAATATTTTTCTCTATTTATAACTAGTCGCCTCAGGCGACCAGTTAGCTCGCCAGGACTATTGGTTATGCTTCTCAACCAATACATTGTTTAAATATAACTTCATTTCTATGAGTTAGCCGAATTGTTTAAAATTAAAGTCTATTATTCTATTTATTGCTTTAAAGAATTCTATTAAATTCTATTTATTGCTTTAAAGAAAACCTTTCTAATGGGGACAGTCCCATAATATCATAGTGCTATTAAAAAGCAAATATCAGTTTCATCTATCTTTTAAAATTCACGATGTAACTTCATTTTTTTAATCGTCTTGTAAGCTACACAGGTACTAAGAAAAATCATTTTTCCTCAGCTTTCAACAATAAAAGAGAATCATATGATCAAATATTTGATGAAATAATAAAAAGAGCATGAATTTCAAGACAATATTGCATTCTATTGTTGGAAAGACTATCTATCTATCTATATATATATATATAT
>JAPMOR010120826.1:274015-312342 GCA_026543865.1 Argiope aurantia | reverse complement strand
ATGATATTTTAACTCTAATTTCAATTTAATTAATTTTCAAGATTTTATCTTCATTTAGCCCATAGTAACTTTATTCTAAAATATTCTCTTATTTCGTGATCCAATTCCACTGTCTCTACTTAATTACGTCAAGAGAAGCTTTGTTAAATTACTGACTCAGCTAAAATAACTTTCCCACACTCCGCGTGAAGCGGCAAAATACCGCTGATGAGGCAAATTCTTTTTTAAAATCTCCCTGTGTTTCCCCTGCCTTCTTCGCGTGTGTAACGAAAATCCCTATCGAAATCTCGTAATATATTAGCTCTATGAAGAAATGTTTTCCCTATCAAAATCATAGGTTATATAAGACCAGGGATAAAATGTCGAAGAAGAGTTTTTTCCTCATTCCTTTTCTGTGTCGTTCTGTGTGCCCATCGCTTGTACATATGCCTGCTTCTTAAAAATGAAATAAAACGACGTCACGAAATAGCAAGTCTCTTCACTGCCTTCAAACTGCATTTCTGCTTCACAACAAATAATGTTACATATATATAGCGAAAATTTCCATTACTGTAATCCACAAACCTACCCCATAAAAAATAATTTCCAAGCGATTAGGCTTCACTGTAACTTTAATCTTTGTGTTGAACGAGCAATTATTTTTCTCATAAAACCAAAACACTGCACCTGCAAATTCCTTTCTAAAACTATATTAGTTGCAAATACGTTCTCACGATCTGTCGTTCTTGCTTTTCTGTTCGGTATGCTGCACCATGGCGAAATAATGGATTACAAATTGAAAAAAGCAAAAAATTACAATTGACAAAAGCTAAAAAATGGATTATTCTCTTAAAATTATGAAGATTTAAAATCGGTTAAGAACTCCACGACTGCTTTTACAAATCATATTTTACATATATGTAAAATTTTATTTGTGCAAGCAATCGTTGAGCTTTTAACACTTTTTAATCTTCCCAATTTCAACGAAATAATTCAGTTTTTAGTACCATACTGAAGAGGAAGGTGAAAATCGACAAATTTTTATCCCTTCACTCGGAGTGTGGGATAAAAATTTGTCGATTTCAGCAATTTGCTGCTGTCGATTTCAGCAATTTTACAGAGCTTCTGTTGCATTAATTAAATAAATAAAAAGGGTGGAATTGAATCAGTAAATAAGAAAACAATTTAGAATGAAGATGATATGGGCTAAATTTCGATAAAAATTAGGATTTAATTTAGATTTACAGATATTATTACATTATTCCTCCCGGATAAAAGAATAATTCAAAAGTTAAAAATTCAAAAGCTTTTTCTTCTCGGCCACGAAACTGCTAAAAAATATGTTTACATATATATATATATATATACTCTATTAATAATCTAATTTTTCAGTTTATCTGATAATTATTTCAACGAAATGTCAATAAATCAAAAACTTTTTTTAATAATTTTTAAACGAATTTTAAGTAAAAATATGTTTCTAGTATTCGTTACTGACGTAAGAACGATTAAATTTTATAAATATAATTTGAGACATTTGTTGATTCATAAACTAAGCAAAGGTCAATGTTTTATATAAACAGAAATTCCTATCTCTTTAAAAAATGTTAAGATATACAACTACGAAAGATAAAAGCATGCAACAGACGTGGAAACTTTTTTTTTTACTTAAGATAGAAAAATTCGTGTCATGTAGAATCTTACGTCATTATCACGTGCAAAATAGATAATTCCAGATGACATATTTCCATCAATGGAAGAAAAAGAAAAAGAATAAAAAATGCATCCACATTTCACTAAACCGATAAGTATTCTTTTTTTTTTAGAATAAAGAGATACAAATAATAATCAATTAAAATTGTGAATGAAAATTGAAATACATTGTTTTTAATTTAAAAATAGAAAAAAATAAATTTTATTCATATAAATTAAATAACATCATTTGAAAAAACTAAATATATTTTTTAAAAATTTAATAAAAAGATTTTTAAAAGTTAATATGAAGCTACAACTAGAAATATATAAATAATATAAGAAAAAAGTTTCAAGCATATCTATCTGAAATTTATTTGCAATATTTAACTTTTTTTTTCTATCCTTTTTTAATAATATTTGCAAATAAATGCATCAAAATTTGCAAAAAAAAATATTTGCCGCTTATTATTTGATATCATTACAACATACTAAGTTTCTAACAACATTTTTCTGTTAAATATCATATTTATTTAAGGATACATATTTTTTTTTGGGGGGGGAGGGGAGGATTTTCTTTTAAAGCCAAAAGTAATATGTTTTATCCATGTAAAAGATAGTGTTTTTTTAATAAAACATTATTTTAAGTTTTCTTTTACAAAATATTCATTTTGTTGTCGATTTGTTTCTAAAAATGTGCAACAAGCTTACACGTCCTTGTAGTGGATGATACGGCAGTTGAATCTTAAATGTAATGTAATCTCGGATATGACATTTGCATCTTAAATGTAATGTAATCTCGGATATGACATTTGAATCTTAAATGTAATGTAATCTCGGATATGACATTTGAATCTTAAATGTAATGTAATCTCAGATACGGCATTTGAATCTTAAATGTAATATAATCAAAAATTATAACACGGGCTTTCTTGGCCATGCTTCCGTCAAAAATGGAAAATATAATCTTATTCCTCAAAATATACAATTCTTTTTTATGTGACAAATATCCAATGCATTCCACGGATTAAACTTTGGAATAATTTGAGTATTTTGCAGTAGGACGATATTAAACAACGAACGAAACGAAATACTAATCGAGGAATTATTTCAATTTTTCTTGATACTTTATCCTCTTCTCTCTGGATACAATATATATATATATATATATATATATATATATATATATATATATATATAATCATAAGTAAAATTTACCATCTGAAAGATTCTGAAAATAGAGCTAAAAACAAACATTTCACTTTTACTCATAAATAACAGGCATATTAAATCTGCATAACATTTCCTTAATAATTACTGAATTGAATTAGAGCTTATAAAAGGATAACTTAAACACATTACTGGTCATTTGAGGAAATTGAGGAAGGAAAAAGAAACCTCAAAAATGTTCTTCGGGAAGAGCGGAGGAAATGCAGTTGAAATGCATTTTTTTTTTTTTTTTTGACCTGCAGTTTCTTAATTTATGAGGTCACGGTATCATTTCGCAGTGCTTAATGAATGCTTTCGTTTCGAGAAAAGGAAAACATCATAATTCCAGAGACCCACATAAAATTCGTCTGTATTTTAGTTCATAAATTAAACATTCATAGTGATCCCCTGTAAAAAAAAAAAAAAAATACATGAACGAAAGCACCATAATCGAATTTACTTTCTTCATTTTTATTGCACAGAAATTTTTCAAGGAGTAAAAAATAATAACCAAAAGAAAGGAAATAAGAAAAAAAAAAAAAAAACATTGGATGTGGTCTCTGTAAAACTTTCTCGCATACTCTTTAATTATTATTTCCCACCCAACTCTGTAAAAATTGTGGACCTTGGGTAAGACAGAGTACGCTTCGCATGGTATATATAAATATTTAATTGGCGTACAATAGTTACAAAATATTAACCTTTGGTGTGAAATTAGTATTTTTACTGAATCTATCGTATGATCCTTGGTGAGTTTTTTGGCGATTAATTTCTGGCGTGCGGTTAATAATATTTGAAACTTGAATTTGTGTTTGACACGTTTTTTCTAGTCGGTTGAAAAAAATTTGACAAAAAGCTACAATTGACCACAAAATCACATTTGATATATTGAAGTGACTGCGTTTTGAATTATCGCGTTTACATGTTTCTGAGAGTACAGTCTGAAAGACAGACAACCCGTAATTGGATCTGACACAAAATGTGATCGATGTCTATACAATAAACGTTAAATCTGTATATCGAATTTTATCATTTCAGCTCTCTTCGTTTTATAGTTATCGAGTCAATTTATATTCGAAAAAGCCGGACAGACAAACTTCCTCTGAACAGATTTTGCTCAAAATTTGATAGAAAGTAAAAATCAAATGCCAAATTTCATGTGTCTAGTCCAAAACGTTTCTGAATCATCGTTGTCCCAAACAGAGAGACACATAGACAGACACATTCCAAAAATATGCTTTTTGAACTCGAGGGCTCTAAAATAGGGAACTTCCAAATTGTTGACAATTACAATACTTTCTTGAGATACGAGAAAGTAAAGTATGGTCGATTAATTAATTGGGAGTATACTCATTATTGATAATTTCTTATTTGGGAAATATTGGCACTTTTAGAAATTAAAGATTCTGTTTTAAATATTACTTAATAAAATATTTCAACGTTCGTGATTTCTGAATAATTTGTACACCATGTAATCTCACAAAACCAACCAACGCTAGGGAAAAGAACGTCCCAGATTTAAAAATTAAGAAGAAATTTTGTTTATTTTTTTTAGTTTATCACGAACTCAAAATTTAATGACAGATATTTTCTATTATCAAAAATAGAAGCATTCCGAATAAATTTTTTAATATTCCTTTGAATTTTAATACAATCACTCCATTTTTTTTTTTTTTTTTTGTGGAAATTACCTTTGGGCTCTCTTGGGGGAAAAAATTTACTTTTTTTATTATTATATAAACAGCAGCAGAAATTATTTAAGCTATGTTTTATATTTATATTCGAAAATTGCATCTGAAAACGATTTTCTTAATACGTTTAATAAATTAAAAGTTTAACAACACCTAGTCGCTGCTATTATAGTAAAAACTGAAAAATGTTTGCATTATCTAAAAATTCAAAAAATAACTTATTGTTTTCGTGCATATTTTCCTCCATATTTTAATATTTTTTTTATTATAATTTTTGTTTTAAAGAAATTTCAAACTCCTATTATTTCTAGAAATATTTAATTCTGTTTTCCCATTTATATGGAAATGTACCTGATATTTGGTATATTGAGATTTTATCGTAAAGCATGATTTTATTAAATTTTTGTTCCTTTGAATGTTTTGAAGAGCTTATTACAATGAAAGGTTCTTACAATTTTTCATTACATGTTCATTTCTCAACGAAACTGTTCTTTCCTGTGCAATATAAAAAAAAATTTATCATTGCTCAAATATCTCGAAATTAGTGTTCTTATAGGGCATTACATTTTTCATTGAATTAGTCACCAAATTTCATCTAAGTTACTTCAAAATAAATTTCGAAACATGTTCAATTGTATACATGAAACTCTGACGTTGAATGATTCGATTTAATATTGATATTATTTTTACCAGCTTATTTCAATTCAACGAACAAGTTATTTAATTAATTGAAATTTCGTCATCTCTGATTCAGTTGAGATAATGGGTCTATAACTAGTGAAGTGTATATAAATTATGAATATATCAAATATAAGCATTTCTTTTAAAATATGGTTTAAATTATTTTTTAAATTTGAAATTTAAAAATATTCTGGTACGAGAAACATTCAGATTGCGCTACACATACAGATTTAATTGATTTAAACTCAACCAATATCGAAGAGGAAAAGGCTGGTCGCCTGATATGGCAATTAAGTTAATTAAACAAGATTCACAACATAACAATTTATGATCAAACAACTGCTTAAAAAAGTCCGAAAACGGTTAGTTACTTAAAATAATAACAATCAGTATACAGAACAGCCCAACTCTGTTGTAGGGCGAAGTTTAAAAATATCCTCGTCGATATAAAATCACGATTACTATTTTAGAATCTATCAACTCAAGCAGATTTTTTTTGTGTATATACAAATAAAACTAAGCATAAATAAAAAACAGTTATGGGATAGTAAATTTCGCGTTTTATTTATTCTGGATTGTAGCAAAGACAAATGAACCGAGATCTATTATTTTCATTATATTCTTACTTCGCAGGACAGTTGAAAGTTATTTCCTTGTTTTCATCTATTTAGCATTTTTTTTTTCCTACCTCGCAATGCATTTTTTTGTTTGTTTGTGTGCAGATCACCATTTGTTTCAATCTGATTTTAAAGAACAATTATGATCTGAATGTTCCCAAACACTATTAGTGGAGAAGATCATACCACAAGGAAACAAAGGTTAAAGACAAAACCAAGAAAATAAAAAAATAGTAATGAGATCATAAACTTCACATTACATTTATGTTTTTTTATGTTGTACAGTAGCAAAAATTAATGAGCTGACGTATGCTGATTGGTAATATTTTTATATCAGTTGAAAGTTTTATAACTAATATTTTCAGCTTCATTTTTATTTTGTATTTAGTGCCAAAGAAAATTTTTCTTCTGTCAGTGATTTCTAGTAGTTCTAATTAGTAATTTCTATTTGTTTCAAACCGATTTTAATAATTAATTTTTATTCTAGAGTTCATGAACATTACGGATAGTATAGATTCTAATGCAAGTTGACAAAATTTAACTTATTTTAATATATATTTACATATCACTAATGTTAATATATAATATTAATTTATTATATATTTACATCTAAAGTGTGCTACAAATAATAATTTTTATTTCTTACGCACTCTGAATTGAGCATGAGATTTTCTACTACAAATGTCTTTAGCTAATCTGTGACAATTATATTCGAGATATAGTTATCAGGAAAACAGCCCGTCTAGACGGACGCATCTAGTAGCTAGAGAAAAATTAAATTGGAATCCAGTTGTCCTTGAATTATTTCGATAAAAAAAAAAATGAATGTTACAAAACTTTCTTTTTTTCCTCACTTGGATTTTCATATCCCAATTTATATTTGTTCATTAAAATTATTAATTATATATACAAAAAAATCATGTTTTATATTAAATGGAAAAAAAATAGTTCTTTAAAAAGCCGACACATCAGATGTCTAATTCTACAATTTTACATTAAAATAAATTGATCTTGTTTATTTTAATTAAATCAGCTATTCGATTTCTTAAACAACTTAAAGTTTCAGATTCTTTAAAAAATTACATTTGTATACATTGGCACTCACATGTATTAAGGTTTGTTTTAGTACAATAAATTTTAATTATTTGGTTCAATATTATAGAATTATTTAATTATATACTATAGGAGGAATGTCATTGTTAAAAAGAATATATTTTTGCATTAATATAATAGTTATTTAACCATTAAATAATAATAACCACATCACCAAACAACACAGAAGGAAACAATGCTGTAAATTCACTTCCTTAATTTTCTACGGAAGCATTTTTTGAGTCCATGTTCAAAAATCAATTTTTCAAATGAATTCTGGGTCTCTTAAGGTTGAACATTATTTTTATTGTTTTATAAATCCACAATTTTTATCGTAAAATATAAAGTTTCCGGCTTCAAAAAACATGAAAAGTGCCGTTTCTCTTTATGTTTCCATTTCTGAACTTCCAAGATTGTTCTATCTCAGAATTTCAGTTTTCATACAATTTCGTCGGCGAAAGTAACACGCAGTACAGACTATTCAAATTTAGCTAACTCTGGAAAAAAAGAAAAACAAGCTCTACTTGGAAAGTTTAAAAATAGAAAATTTCACTAAGCGCTCTCCGAACCATACTAGGACACCGCAAATGAATTTCAAGAAAAAAACTTCTTCAATTAATAACAGACGAGTTTTTACACAAAATATAAACTAATCGAATTTTACGTGAGCAGCTATCAGTATAAAATTTTAACTCACCGCTTCTGTTTCAGCGAGAAGTTGAAGATATCCGAAAAAGAAAGTATCAGAATTCAGATGGAAACTTCGTTCGATCGTCACACACCGCCATATCTGATGAAAGACGTCGTTTCGTCTGCTGCAACACACTCCAACTCGTAGGGATAAAAACAAATTTCTCGTAGGGAATTGAAATCACGAGGATAACTGTGAAGTAAAGGTTAAGCGAATGCGCATGCGCAAAGTGTTAGTTCTTGAACGTATTAAATCGAAGCATGTGTTTATTTTCTTACTTATATTTTCTGTTTGTATACCGTCAATTTTCTAAAAGAAAGTTGATGTTCTTGAAAATCAAAGTTAAATCAGAGAATCTAAATTCATTTAACAGCTGCTCATAAAATACAAATATAAGAGATTCGCGCCGATTTTTGTGGAATTTCGTTCATTCTTCCGATGATTTTTGGAATGCTAAACAATTTTTATTGAAGAATTCGAAAAGCAATTCATATATCTTAAATATTTTTATAGACGATTTATTTTTTATTAGTTATTTATCTATTTATTTTATTTTATTTTACTTCAATGTCAATGGCTGATATTTTTTTTTAGATTTTTTGCTTTTATTTACATATTTCTCTGTGTTTTTTTTTTTTTTTTCACATTTTTCTCTTTTTCATCTTTTTATATTTTTTAATTTTTATTCCTTTCAGACTCTGCGTTTGCGAAATATTGTTCTTACTGATTGCAATAGGATCTGTGATAGAGCACTTTGGGAAAAAGTGACCGCTAATGAAATTTCATACTACCATGTAAAAAAAAAAAATTATATATATATAATATGAAACGTAAACCAAAAGCAATTTCCGACAGTAGGAAATATTTAAAATTAGTATGCGAAAGATAAATTTTGAAAAGAAGGAAATAAAATAGTTTGTATTAAGATTTTTTTTTTTTTTTTTTTTTTTTTTAGCTTATGAAAGCTTATTAGCTTTTAAGCATTCAAAGGAATTTTGTCAAGAAAATTTTAAAAAAACAATTATTAATTATGTTTTATTCCATTAAATAATTGCAATTATTATCACTTTTAGAAAACAATTACAATAATATAAGCGATTAAAGAAACTCTTTGAAGTATGTTCATTGTGTCCTTTATAATTACAACGTTAATAAAGATTGTTTTTTAATTTACTAGATATTTGCAGGAAACAAACAATAAATTTTACAACACAATATATTTCTCTATATATCCTACGAACGAAAAGAACTTTTGCTTGAGTTTTGAGCATGCGCAATAATACAGTTTTTACGACACGAACGTAAACAAATAAAAAGAACATCCTCTTGGGGAATAAAAAATTCTGACAACAAGCACGAATTCCCTCACAAAGCAACATGCTTAAACCATGTGCTTGCTCCGTAATCCGTCACGCCTGACCTCTATTTTAAACACCTACAGAATGATTTTTTCACTCATTTTTTATTTGCCCTTCCACCTTGCTCTGTTTGGGTTGAGCAACTTCAAATTGTATTTGAGAGTGTCCATTCTGAAAAATTCTCGTGAATAAATTATATTTTGGAATTTTCGAAAAAGAAAGTTCTTTCTCAAGATCAAAAGCATCAATATGTGAAATAAAATCTTTTGTTTCTGCATATGAATAGGCATCATAAATGAATTAAAATCTTAATAATTATCAAAATTTTGCATGCTAAAATATTCTGTTCGGAAAATTATTTGGATTCTGAATATTTATGTAATATTTTTGTTTCCAAATAATTCTGGCAATTATTTGGAAACTAATAATTCTCTTGATTTAATATAAATATTAATTTTAATAAATAAATGGGTACTGTTAATTTTTCAAATTAAAATTGGTTGATTGGATATAATTTATTCTAGAAGCATTGTTTATTTTACTCTAAAATTAACAATGCATTAAAATGCCCGGTTATTAAAAAAATTCATATTTAAAACGAGTAAATCACTATCATTAAAAATGTTAACATTTCCAAAATTAAAATTCTTTCCATACTGAAGTTTCAATTCAGTTTTGATTTCATTTGATTTGGAACCAGAAAAAAAATATTATTGATTTAGAATATTACATTTTATTATTCGAATACAGTAAATGAATATAATCATAGAAAATAATAAACGATCTTGCATCAAATAGATGATATTACACTTAATTATTTCTTTCAAAAACTATTCAGGAAATTATCTATTGAGATTTGCTCTTCATAAATCAGCAATCAGCATTGATGGGGAATCAAGGAAATGCTGTTGATATTTATTCATTGTTTATTTATTTTTCGTTTTTAGTTTCCTCTCTTCTTTATTCGAAAATACTTAAATTGGTTCTGGTTGGATGAAGTTGCATGTCTATTTTTGAATATATTCTCACTTTGGAATCATCCATTGCATTTAGAACAATAATTTATTCGTAATCAGAATGACACAAAAAAAAAGTTGAGTTAAATAAACAAATAATAAAAATAAAAGCGAATTCTATTTTTGGTAGAAACAGTAAGATCTTGAACAAGAAAAAGATAAGCTAAAGTTATTCAAATAGATTTAACAAATAACATAACGAACAGCCAGGTTAAGCTATTAATGCATTTTAATTCCTAAAAAAACAACAGAAAAGGCAAATGCGTGAAGGATAGGGGATTAATAAAAAAATGATGACAAAACAAATATTTCATTTATAAAACTCTTATTATTTAATCTATCTGAAAGAGATATGATCGACCTAAAAAGAAAAATTTCTTCGAATTGTGCGTGAAATTAAAATACATTTTTTAAACACTACTTTGAAAGAATCTTTTCCTTTTACGTGCCAATGACCGCCATAAGCTCATTGTCTAACTTACAATGTAATGAAGTAATCGTAAAGGAGTATTCAATACATAAAACAGAGAAAAAATTTAAGTTTGTTTATTCAAAGTAAAAATTTCTAAAGCTATGACATATTTTTAAATGTTTATTCTTTTTTCAACTTCATAATATTTATTAATCCTCAATTCAGTGTCCACTGTTTACATTTCAAAACCTCGCTGGAGACATTTATTAATCATTGTAAATATAATAACAATGATGCCAAAATGTCATAACAGGAATACTGTATTCAGAAAAATAATGTTGCTCAAAATTGTGAAAATCGACGCCAGTATTATTTATCTATTTATTTATTTAATTATTTTATTTCATATCAATTGTTGGGAGTTATATTTTATAAACTTTTTTAAAAAGCCATTTAGCAAATATTGTTATAAAGTGTAAAGCAACTATAACTCCTTTTATTCACTCTGGTTTTGAAAATAATAGTTTTTAATTTTAATATGTTTCAGTTTAGCTAAAAGTTTTGAACTGTCGACTCTTTACATATGTATATTACTACAGAAACAAACATTACATTTTTCTGATTCATTTGGTTAAAAAAAAAGTAGAATTAAGAATAAATTCGAAATTTAAATAAGAAATAAAATAATACCTGTTTGATGTGCGAAATCTTTTAAAGAAATTTTACTAAATTTGCTTTCGGAAATTTGTTTTATTTTATTAATTTAACGGTTTAGTTTTGAACGGTTTAAATAAGAAATGCGAATAGTTGTTTGTTTTGATACATTTGTTGTTTGATACATTTACTGTTTTGATACATTTTGATACATTCAGTTCTTTTGAAAACCAATATGCTTTATGTTGATTAATTATTTAAAATAAAATATATACAAACCACTTTATTCATTGAAAACAATTCCGCAAAAAAAGAATTTTAATGAAAAATTATATACATTACAGTATTTTATAATTATAAAATTATATAAAATACTATGTTTTTAAGCTGTACAAAGGATTATATCTTATATGTACTCTCACATTTAATTCAAATAATTTTAATTGCTTTTTACGCTCGTTAGAATTCATCCAGCTTGCCCACCCTAGCTACGCCACTGTTCTTAATGTGGAATGTCATCAAATGCCACTCAATTTGAACTGTGAGAAGTTTTTAATTCATTGTTATTTTAAAATTATGTGAAGGCTCAAATACTCTTTGAGATGCCAATTTGTAAATGAAAATTTAAAAAAAACTAGAGAACGTTTCCTATTCTCTAGCGCTGTTTGATAAGTGCCTCGAGATTTGCAAGTCCAGAATGATATTAGTTGCCACCATTCACTTTTGAACGTATTTTTAATTCGATATTTCGACCTTTTTACTAAATTCAATAAAAAAAAGACGAATCCTCAGTTCTTTTGAAACAAATCTTTACTTATAACCGCTATGAATATTCAGACTATATTACAGTTTTTGGGCCTGCAATTTTTGCAACATTTTTCATGCTACCAGTTACAGTCATAGTTTACCTGACTTTTGCTCAGTTAGGCAGAAACAATAGCAATCTCTCATTTTTCAGGGGGAGGGAAATCTGGCCACGAGAAAATAATTTTAGAACTCAATTGATTCTGAGATGGTCAAACACCCTCACTTTTCTAAATTGCGAAACGCGAATCATGTGAGAGGCATGATGTTTTTCTGTTGGATTGATACCACTTAACTTTAAAAAGTAATGTTCTCACTTGACAACGTGAAATTTGCGATAGCAGATTTCAATTTTTTATAGTTTACAGTTTTAATTTTTTTTCTCGGAATCAAATTTATATGTATCTTTATTTTTTAGCTTTTCAAAGGATCGATTATTTTTCAGTTTGAATGTATGAATATCCCCGTTAATTAAATTTTTATAGCTTGTCATTACCTTTCCATTTTTATAAACATAGAATCATCCTCCCTGTTTTTCTCTTTTAATCTTATATTTTTCGCACCATAATATAATTTTTTTTTCTATGAAACGCTACATTCTATACCGATGACATTTTTCTCTAAGTTCGAAATATTAAAAAAAAGATAAATAAACTAAGAAAAAAAGACTAGCATATGAAAAAAGTGCACATTATAATAATTTCTCCTTTTTTAAAATTTTTTATTCCTTTTCTCGTTAATTCCTGTCTTCTAACAATTATCGTAATGTGCTTTTTTCATTCTGCTCCATTTGAAAAAAAAAAAAAAAAAACATGATACGAATTTTTTTTATAATTAAAGTTTTGATAGTGCTGTGAGAATCATTATAATGGAAGTTCATAAGGAAAAAAAAATCGTTTTAGGGAGGTATTGTCTCATACGAACTTACCAAGCACGATAATGTTGTTAATAGTAAAAAAATAATAGCGTCTTGGGGTAGGAGGGTGACAGTTTAATCATAAGGAAACAATAGGGCATCTGAACAACAATAAATCCTTCGTATCATCACGAAAGGAAAGTCTACAAAAAAGCACTTACGACAAAGAAATACTAATTGCTGTCAATTTCTTTAAAGTAATTTTTTTCCATCTCTGAACAAATTCTGTTGACCTAGTCATTCTGGCTGGAGGATTGTAATTCGTAAGGTTTTAAAATGGCAACTTTAATTGGTACGACCAATATGCTTAAATAGAATTTTATAAAAACTACAATCAAGAACGAAAGGGCGAATAAAAAAAAGAAGCAGAAAGCCTCATCATTCTTATATAAGAACAGCGATATCTTTCAATATAAATTAAATTTTGCCTTAATTAATAAATTTTGAATAATTTAATTATTGATCAATAAAGAATAGTGCAAAGCTTTTGAATAGATGTAGATAAATTTAAGGAAAGAAAATTTAATTCTTAATTAAGTCTAGTTAAAATTTAAACTTTAAATTAAATATTTTTGATTATCTTTCCAGAATTTCTTGTTCTCATCTATAAATATTTACTCAACTACGGGTAAACGAGAATCAAGAAACGTTGAGAGTAAAACGAATACGCAAAAATCAGAATATTACTTTTCTGTTTAATTACGAGAATGCATTTCAACTTTCTGGCCAAGATATAGGATGCTTTAAAATTTTGAACACTAGGTTTACCATGAGTTGGTATATACTTATTTCTAGCATAGGGTATAAAATGGTCCCTTTCGGTATTTAATTAGGAAAAAATACAAATTGATCTATTTATTATGAAGTTAAAGTAGAAAAAAACTTTTACATTTTCAATATATTTGTAGAGTCGTGGTGTGATGAAAAGGCAGTTCCTCTTTGTTTATTTACTTAAAAAAAAGTGTTTATTTTCTAATCTAGGTCTACAAGACCAGCTATTCTTCTACTAAAATACTGATTCACACATCTTCTGACTAACAACCTATAATAGCTTCTATCTGATTGACTTTCGGCTTCGTCTTCTTGCTTCTTGCACATTTTATTAACACATACTTATTTCTATATTTATACCTATATCTATATATGTCCCTATCAAGCCGCTATATATTTAAATATAAATAAATGTATGTATTCTCAACAATATTTATTCGAATGGTCAAAATGACCCTTCGGTAAAAGTAGGTATACTGTATCCATTTCTCCGAAACTAAAAAGAGAAAAAGATAATATTTGCGATTATATATCTTATAAATGTAAGTAAAAATTAATTAAAATATGATAAGTAGGTTACGTATATCAAAACAGAGCAGTTATACAGACAGAGGAGCATATGAACTGATGTGTCATATGCATAGAGCTCTATGGTCATATGCTAGTCCTAGATGTCGTTGTTTGATATAAAAAAAAATAGGCTGGCTAATGACTTTTTAACTCCATACATGTATAAAAGACAATAATTCTGATGTTATATTCTTTGAATAAAAAACGCACTATTTCATGTTAAAATACGATAATTGTACGCTGCTCAAATAGAAAGAACAACCTTGAATACATCCCAGATGAGAGTGAAGTTAAAATGCTGACTCTTGTGTAAACTCTTCACAGTAGGAAAGATTTAATGCCTCCGATCATGACGACAAAGCGTACAAGTAATTTTCATTTCGGTGACGTACGAAATCAAGAGAGGTTTTCTGCGAACTAATATAGGATAGTTGCCAAGAATTCCCTGAAGAAATGTGTGGGAATAGACAAACTATCCGCTGCTTACACTCGACCGGAAGAAGAAAAGAAAATGGTTGAAAAGAACCAGACCGCGTATAATAGTTGAACAGTATCCAATGGAGCAGCACTGTGTATTCCGCAGAGCATCATGGGATACTGTTGACTTCTATCAGAATCCAACTTTCAGAATCTTTTCTAATTACAGTGTGGTGTTTAATAAGTAGAAAGAGTAACGAGTTTTTATTATAATGAAAAACTATTTTTTATGCAATTGAATACAATGAGATTGAATTTAAAAGACCACACATACACAAACATATTAAGCTAAAAAAATGAGTACATTCAGAAAACAGCTTTAATGAGAACAATAAAGGTGAGCAATTATAATAATTAATAAATAAAGTTAAATACTTTTAATATAATTTAAAATTTTAATAATCTACAGAGTATATAAAATTGAAAATCTGTTTGTTTTTATTTTTGAACCTCATGCAGTTTCATACAACCTTATTACCATTATTTGTTATTCAACGGAGGAAGAATTATTATTATCTAAAGAAGAGGAATTTTTTATTGAAGAAAACTCAATTATGCGAATTCTAATATTTATTAAATCCAAATGATGGTAGAATTCGAACGAAATTTGGTATACATGTTCCTTTGTACCTAGAAAGGTTTACTGCGTTTTAAACAGTCACTCAGACTCTCTAAAGAGGTTGACAGGTTTTATACTTTTCTATCATAGCTTTTTGAAAAATCACCGCATAAAAATTATTTTCACACCATCTCAAAATTTAAGACATGATAAAATCTTTTTTAGTGACATAAATTTTATTTCTTATCGGTTAATCTTATATGTATATTACTCCGTGAAAATTATTTACATGCGAGTTATCAAAATGCTGCAATTGCTGAAATTCTATTTTAGTAGCAGTTGATATTAAAACGCCTGATTGCGACAATTAAACTTTTAATTGTGACAATCTTTCTCTTATCGAATTCAACCCATTCAATTCATCGTTATATATCCTTTAGCGATCCATCAAGTCACTGATGACCATTCTGTTCTAGGGGGGGGAAAGGGGGGAGGGTGGTTTATCTGTCCTTCAAACACTGAAAAATTTATCTTTCAAATCATCAAGAGTTATTAATAGAACAATTAAAAATATTAATTAGAACAGAACTGAACCAAAAGATCACATGGTTTGAATTCCAGGACATTCAATATTTCGGCCATACAGGGGAATCGGGTACATGGCAGCAAATGGCGCCAAGTTGTAACTTTTTAAGGTTGGTAAGTCACCAAGTATGCTTTAAATTTCCTGCTATATTAGTTACTATGGCAAGCTTTGATAATTTTGACTAATATATTTTTCGCCATGGTGAGAATCTGATATCTGATTCTCCTATCTACCAATATTCCTTGGAATGAAAAGGCAGATTCGCACACAAAAAAGGCACAGAATCAAATTCGCACTTTGAAAGGTTTGCAGTTAGATAATATCACATATTATCAGAAAATCTCGCTCCAAAGTATGTACTTAATTTATCAAAATAGTAAATACCAAGAAACTATAGGGAATATTCCTTCCATGTTATTCCTTAATCTATGGCATAAAAATATAAAAAAATGAACTTAATAACAAAAGGTGTTATTATCCGGTTGGTTACTACACCAATCCTACTCTTTGAACTGTTTGAAATACTCAATTCATAGAACAAATCTATAGCACAAGCATAATCTTATGCCGGGTTTACATTCGGCCAGTAGGCACCGCATGCGTAGAAAGGCTGAAGAATACTGTTTGGTCGATCCTAAGGAATTGTCCTGTCGGAATAACAACATGCCGCTATATTGTATTTTTTAATAGCTGCGCATGCATTTGCAAAAGTTGGCATTTTTTTTTTGGTGTGAAAAAATTGATTACTCATCATAGATTAATTCCGACATTTTTTACTCTTTGTTCTTTCGATGCGAAGTTGTGATTTTTTTTCTTCTTTTTATTTGCCATTTCTTTTCTATAGTTTTGCAAATTTAGGTACGTTGACCTTTTTATTTTATTTTACTATATTTTTTTGTGTAAATATCCATCATTTTAATACGACACACAGTGAAAAAAGAAAAATTCAGTAACGCCAAAATGGTTATTTATAGCCAAGCACGGAATGCCTGAACCTATCTTATGAAATTGTGGCAAACATAAATGTCTCTTTCTGAGCATGCGCTGTCTACTGACCGTTTTATAAGTGGCCGAAGCATTAGTTACAAATTAATATCGTCTGTCAAACCTTTTTCCAAATAACAATTAATAATCGTAAGAAAATATCTGTAAATTCTTAGATCCAAGATTTTAGAATTATATTAATTTTGACTTTTTGGCATTTAGGGCCATTTTTTGCTAAATATTTCTATCAATTTTTTTTTAAAAAAGAAATATTAATTATATGAGCTGAAAAGTCTTTAAGTTGTCTTTTTTTTTATATTTCAAATCTTTTGATCCCTTAGAAACGACTTTGAAACTAAAAACTCTGTTTCCCCCATGGCCAAATGCAGCAGGATAATAGAAAGAGGAAATTTTTACAGGTATTTACGCACTAAAGTAATTACAAACCCTGACATTATAAATGTTTATTTATCTGGACCCTTTAGAGTAGTAATTAATCATGTTTAATTCTCTTATGTATTTAATATTAAAAAAACTTAACTACTTAGAAGTATGAATGTTTTGTTTTTTCTTACATACATGTAGGGCAATTAAATGCAAGTGGAGCAGATGATACAGCAGCTAGTTAAAAAATACAATTTCTTGAATTGCATCATTTGAGGTAATCATTTTTTTAAAAATACAAACAGTTTTTTAAAATTTCTTTCACGGTCTTTAAGAATGGCAAGAAATATAAACTAAAATTCCATTATTTGTGTATGAAGAAGACTCGAGTTAAAAGAATCAGCTTTATGCATCTGATGTTGCGTGTGGTCAATTTACAATCAAACTCAGATCACGACGTTCCTGAAAAACGTTGCATTTTTTCTATTAACTTTCTGCAAGGCCATAATAAGCAGGTGCTTTTCCGTATGGGTTATGTAATAAACATTACAAAAAACTAAAAAAAAAAAAAAAGATTAAAAAATGAAATCTGCAATCGGAAGTTTCAAGTTATCATGTAAGAACATTATTATTTTTAATTCATTATTTGTCTTAATTAATTTAAGTCATTAACTAGTTTAAACCGGTTTGAAACAATTACGAGACTTCTCTATCCCTCTCTCTCTCTACATATATAATGATAATTTTTTAAAACTTTCATTTTCAATTTTTCTAGTCAGGAAACAAAGTTTTGGAGCTCGACCGATTTTGAGATGAAAAGAACCCATCGTTTTTCTGAATATCGACGCATACGTAATCTGATAGTCTCGTGATTGTTTCAAATAGGTTTAAACTGGTTAATGACTTAAATTAATTAAGACGATTCGTAAGAATTCAGAGAATGAATAATTTGGAAATCAAGTTGTAACTTTAGTTGGCGTTAAATCGCCAAATGTGACAACCTTCTGCATTATTTTCTAATAACCCTAAAAGCGAAAAATGGATGCCTCAAAAGCGATAAATCGCCAATTTGCTGCCTTCGCATTTTGAGGCTTCAAAACCTCAAACCAAAACATCATGTTCTCAATTGATAATAATAATTTTTAAAAAATCACAAAAGATGATGGGTAATAAATTTTATGGTTATTTTTGGATGGTAAATTGGTTCGATATTTATAATTCGTGATTATTTGCAATTGGGGTGAATTAGAAGGCGATTAGTTGGTTCGCAAAGGATATTGGCTATATTTCTTTTCAGATAAATCGTTTACATGTAACTTTATGTTCACGATTCCACTAAATCGTTTGACATTAAAGACGTGATGTTTTAATTATCTTATTTAATTCTGCTTACTTATCATGGAGACAGTTTTATAATATCATAGCCTGTTCAAAAGATAATAAAATCGGTCATGTGTTTTCTAAAATTCACGGTAGTGTCAATTCACATCAGTCGTCTTGTAAGCTATGCAGATATTAAACAGAATAATTCCTACTTACTTTCAGTAATGGAGGAAAATGTCACAATTACTTGATGAAACAATGAAAACGATTTGAACGTCAAGGCAACACTGTAATCTATTGTTTTAAATTAGGAATATATATATTTAAAACTTGTCAAAATTGAGCATAATTAAATTGATATCATTTAACAAGATTTTTTTTTAAATTTTAAAATAGTGTAAAATTTATTTTACAATGGAAAAACGTCAATTTCAGCTTAATTTTTAATTTACCAAAATTAATTAAAATGTCAAAAAAAATCGTCTCCAGGTGCACATTTTCACCCTCCAAGATATATTTGTGCCAAATTTGGTAACCATAGATCAAATGATCTGGACTGCAGAGCTCCAACATACACTTATAACTTTACTATAAGTATAGAATATGTATGATTTACACATTCTTGTTTCTATGACTATTATATACATTTGCTTAATGCAATGGTAATAATAACTATGAATTTTACAAGTAAATGCAATCTATAGGAAATATCTACACTATCAAATTTTAACTGAAATTCGATGTTCAAAGCAAGGAAGGAAACATCAAACAAAATCTATAAATAAAATATTTCTAGCTATTTATTCACCAGAGCGATTTAAAAAAGCCTAACTATATTGATCTATGAAACTATTTCCATCTTCAGATGCTCCATGTGTTATAGAAAATTGCTTACAGTGCTGGATTTAGATGCTCTGCTATTCTAAGCTTCCTCTTTTAACCAAATGATCAATTTAGCTTCATAAATAAATATATAATCTATGTAATTATTATGATTTCAGACCCATTATTATGATTTCAGTACTAGCACCCATGTACACAATATTACTTTGTTCAGTGACGAGCACACTCACTTTGATGTTCAGTGTTTATAAATATTCTAATAACCAAGTGAATATTATGAAACATAAAAATCAAATTATACTTGATAATATGTACACACTGTTCTAATTTTTCATAAAATAAGTATTTTTTATAAATTCATTTATTTGTCAATTAGGAAAATAAAGCTCTTTAATTGACCTGCTTGTGGCCCTAAACAGCTGCATAGTCAGAACTCTTCCACTAATAATATTCAGAAAATGCACCCTTCAGTTCCCAGAGACTTTGAAAAACAAAATCTTCAATATTGTTAATAAAGAACTAGAAATCTATGATCCAAGACACCTAAAAACACCAGAAGACCAAGACGTCTGATAGGCAGTTAATCCACTGACAACCTACTTCCACATTACAATAAGAATTTGATTAGATTTTGATGATAGTGTTGAATATTCAACAATCAATCGTTATTTTTCTTTATATAACAGCTTAAATTATAATTTAGCTTTTATTCCTATTATGCATTAACATGTATTTTTTCCTGATCAAAAGCAAATGTCCAGAGGTTACAAATCTTTCAGTTCAAGCATTCCATGAACACTCCCGCAGATCAACTAAACGAGTGGCAATCTTGTCACAGTATTTTTTAAAAAATCTACTCAGCATATAAGACTTCAAAAGATAACTTAAATTTCATCTATGTGGCATTTATGCTTGAATCGCCTCATCCATAGCCATACCATTGTAACCTTGATATATAATTTTCAAGGTCAATTTTTTGACCTTCAGCTTAAAATTATGCGGCCCCTCTCATAATAACCAATTATAAGGATGTTAATATAGCACAATTATATAAATTTAAATTCAAAATGTAAATATTATTCAATAATTTTTTTTAAAAATACCCCAAAGTATCAGGAAAAACTCTTATGTACATACTGCAAGTCAAACAACATATAAAAATCAAGACATTCTTTCTGCAGTTCTAGTTCCTCTAAACTCAAAGAAAGAAAAAATTGCATTGGTCTTCAAATCAATCAATCGGTGGTGTGTGTGTGCAGTAAGTGGGCTTTCACAAGTTGCAGGATAGATGGGTCTGACTTGGGTCTCTCTAGCTTGCCGATTCATTTTCTGTCTTATAATGTTTTTGCCCTTTTCTATTCCTGTTGATTAGTGACCATTCACAGTGACAAGTTAAGCAAAGAGCATTGAATTATTGAAATTACATGAGTAGGAAAGTTCAATAAAAAAACGAAAATGTAAACTTTTAAAAATAATTTTAGAGGATACTGCAACTCTAATGGACAAGCCACCAATGAAGGAAATAAGATTGCATCTCATTATCTCATTCTCATATGTAATGTGGTAGGCTACAAATGGTAACCCATAATTCTGCTAGTATATAATAATAACCTACCAAATTATTAAACCTATTAGTATTATATAAACCTAGAAGTAAAAATTCCAACCAAACAGAAATAGAAAAGACCACTAATTGTTACTTTATTATAATTTATTTCTAATAATTAGCATACTGCAAGGCAAAGCCCATTGTTGACTGTTATTTATGTATGTACCCTTACTATATACAATTTATGCTATGGTATGTTTTGTCATGAAACACAAGCAGAAAAGGTTTAAAAAAAATGAATCATTTAGTAGTGACATGAACATGTATAAATTACATTTAGAACATAGCATCTAAAATTGTTTCCGCTTTTAATCCCTTTCAAAATATTTATATAAAAAAAGTTACCATCCCCCAATTTTTTTTCTTTGGGGGAGGGGGAAGGAAAATTGAATTATTTATCAACAGAAAGTTGAATAAAATTCAGTTTAATTAGCACAGTTTGATTTGCTAGTTTGAATAATTGATTTTCTTAATTATTTCTGTGGGAAACATCTGAAATTAAGGCAACTCTAAAAAAGTCTTCATAAGCCCAAATAGAGTTACTATCCACATTTTATGAAATTCTTATTTACATTTGAATTAAAACAGAAGTTTCAAAAAGTATTATGGAATAAGACCAATGTCAACACAAAAGTTTTCAAATACAGAAAATTATAATCTAACATTAACTGGTTTATAAATATTGTTATGAAATAAATAAACTACTCTTATTTTGTTTAGATATTTTCACATATATCACCAATAAAAATACTTTATTTATAAAAACTGAATTTAGAATGTGCCTTATAGAAAGTAAATTACATGAAATAATTTTGTTGCTTATACACAAGTTAAGTGTCCAATGTATTTTGAAAGTCAACTGATTTGATCCAAATAATAATAATAAAAAAAGCACAGCTTGAGAAGATAATCCTTTCAATTTTATTCTTTATTTGAAAATCTTCTACTGGAAATTGATAAACTAATCTTCTGCTCCTTCTGAAAGAAAAATAAAATAATATTATATCACATACGAGAAACAACCTTTACACATATTGATAATAATAAAGTGTAATACAAAATAATATGATCACTTACCATTTAGTTCATCATTACCCTCTTCATCTTCCTCCTCATCATCTTCAGTTTCAAAAGTGTTGTCAGGAATATCATACAGACGGATAACAGGCTAAATGCATAGAAATAAGTAGTTGTGAAAAATAGTAAAAAATATACTAGCATGCATATACATTTGCTAAACATCCTGACATAACATTGCTTTAACTACTAATTATCAATAAATATTTTGCATATAAAAAAGTTATATCAATTAATTTAGTAAAAGTTTAGAAAAAAAATTCAATTACTTAAAATTCTTCATTAAATATTTAAGAATGTTTTAAATTGGTGAATTAATATAAGTTAAGCTGTAAAAACAAACAAACAAACAAACAAACAAAAAAAAAAAAAAAGAGAGAGAGAGAACATGGCTTGAATGAAAGAAATCAATCAGCATTTCATTGAATTTAATTTAATAGTACTTTATTTAATCACTTATTTTTTTTAAAGCAAATAAGTTTCAATCACCATTTAAATATAAAACAAAGGTCAGATTAACATGTTTAACCCTTTGACGAGCAGTGCTATCGCAGTGAAACCACCACTTTCTAAAAATTATTACTAAATGCGCAGTGGTATCTGATCAAAACTAAAGGTTCTAAAACAATATTCTAATTTAAATAATTGTCAGTAGATGTCAGCAGACTAGTTATTATCTCTCTTACGTACAAAACAATGTGTCATTTTTAATGCTTCGTCTCAATACTTTCAACTTATTTTTTTTTTTTTTCCAAAAAGCAAAAAAAAAAAAAAAAAAAAAAAGCAGCACTTATAAATTTATTGTATGAAAGCTATCTATAACATACATATTTTTTTTTCAAATCAAATCGCAAAAGAAAAGTTCTTCATACTTGACACCTTTTTAGGTAGTTTCAGAGACATACCATCACACACCTACGACATGAGATTCTCTACTACTTGAAACGTGTTAGCAAAACAGATCTGTTTTCCTTCCCCTGACTCTCTTAGCCAAGTAGCTGATAATGCGGGTTTTGCCATGTGTCTTGTGGGCGAGGAATTTATTTACATTTGAGTAAGCTTTATATGAATAGGATGGTTGAAATTTTCACTTTTTAGTTGCGTTCTTCTTGTATAAGCAAGCAACCCCACTATGGGGATATTAAATATTTTTTCTAATATAGTATAAATTTCTTAATTTTTAAATGGTTAATTTAAACATTGTTTCTTCATAACTTGAATATCGTGTTGATTATATTTAAAGTCTAAATACCACGTAAATAACTTGTCATTATTAGCTTTATTTGAGGATTACCTGTTAATAAATTGTTTATTTTTCTTTTAAAACTTTTTTTTATGTTGTAAGATTGTATAAATAGTTTTCATGGATAATATTGTATGTTTTAGTATTTCCATAAATAAATACTGAATAATTATATTACAAAACGAATTAAAAAAGCATTAATTATTCATAAGAAGACTATGTCATAAGTGCATGGTGGTACTCCAGTGAAACCACCACCATCCTCATGGTGCAGTCCACTATAAATTTTTTTAAAGGTATTTTCTGTTTCCTTAGACCCTAAGCGTATAAATTAATTACATAATTTACAAAAATTCAGAAAATTTGTTTGTGCGCTTCAAAGGGTTAAAAAAAGGCTTTCTCTCTCTCCTTTTTTTTTTCTTTTTCTTTTCAAAATTACAATAATATACAAATGCTATTGAATCATATGTCACAATTCAATCAACACTGAATTATAGGGCCAGTGGAAAAGATTTGATTTTAACCAAGAATAACATCAAATTAATGTGAAAAAAATTGCAGGACATAATACTGGAGGTATTTTTAAAAAATAAAGAGTAAATTTTCTTCATTACATGCTTTTAAACATTCAAATATAATTTCAATCTTGTACACTGTTTTATTTGATAACTCATTTCATATCAATGAGTGAAGCATTCACAATATGGACAATCAAAATAGAAAGCAGAAATTTCCTACAATTGATTTAAAACCAGAGAAAAGCAATTTCCTATTATCAAAATCCCTAATTAATAATATTTTACTCCACCATTATTAAGAAATAAAGAAAATAGCTTTTTTTTTATTATCATTTAAATCTGTTTAAGGAGTGTGCACTTTACATTTGTTTAATGAGAAATGCAGCACAGGAATTAATGACCAATAATATAAAAGACACATTAAGTTTTAAACATACTTTGTTCGGATCTTTCATTATAAGGTATTTCCCTTCTTTTAACTTCATGCACTGGTCAATGATACAACGAAGGATGCCCCAAGCATTGTCCATGTTCAAATTGATTTGATCAGCAAATTCCTTCGGCTTAAACTGTTGAGTACCCAAAATAGCATGTTTGGCTGAATCTCGCACATGAACACGGGACACATATCTAAAATAAAGCAAAATTTTAAGAATTAAAACAGTTGCTAACAACATTTTTTTTAATTTTAAAAAGTTTTTAATATAAATAAGAAAATGTACATCTCATACATAAATCCAGGAATGTATGTAAAAGTTATACAGAAAAAAATTCTCGGCAGAATAAAGACATTTCATAAATTTTAAATCTTGAATATATCTATCTATCTAAAAATAATTTCTTTATTCCCAATATTTCTTAAAAAAAAAAAAAAAAAAAAAAAAAAAAAAAAAACAGAATTACAATTACTGCATGATTGAATATCTCACTAATTGTTTTTAAATGTCATTTAGATTAAAAAGTTATCCAATTCTGATAATATAAATAGCTAATATGAAATGTAAATGGTTTATCAAATTTATTTTTAAAATACTTGAAACAGGATAACAGATGGCTGTTACGAAAAATGTTATTATCAATGAAATTATGTTAAGCTCGCCAGTTTAAGCCAAATAAAAATTTATATCATTTATGTAAACTTTCAATTTAGTCGACTGCTTTTAAGAATGGAGAATTACTAAAAAGATATTAAGATTATACAGCTTTAAATTTCCACAACTTTATAAGATGGTATTATATTAAAAACTAATCATAACATTTATTCTGCTCTCATATTCTAATTTATTCATCGAAATTTTTACAACTTTATCCATTCTTACTTCGTTTAATTAAATTTCCAAAAATTCCTATTTATAATTTTATAAGTCACTGACTTTTTACAGATTTCTGCACTCCTAATCAAATCTCATCATTTCTGTTATGATATACAGAAAAATATTTTTGTTCAAATACTAGCAAATCTGTCAGTTTAATCAACTGTACACTTACTTCTCTACTTTATACTATAATTATTTTGAAAAAATATTAATTTTAATAATTCATAATTATTACTCTTGAGTAATTTTCAAAGATTTATTTTCCGTATTATTTTAGCAGTTCTCGATGATTCTCTAAATGCACAAAAATAGCAGTATTTGGAGCACTTTTAGTGTTACTTGGTTACTGCTTTTTAGATTGCAATCAAAAATTTTCCATGGTTTTATTCAATGATTTTTAAAGTGGAAGTTTTGAAATATTACATAAAATTTGAAAAACTACATTGCTTTTATTTATATTAAATAGCCATTTAACAGATAAAAAAAATTATGTCTGGAGATATGTAAAAAAAATAACAACAAAAACAGCAATCTTCATTGAGTAACAAAAGAATTTAGATTTTTTTTTTTGATGGATTGTACTAGTGCTTATCACACTATCCAAAAATAAAGGTATGATGTTTGCAGTATTTGGATAAAAGTTTCTTTAAAGAAGATGGTTACATAATAACAATTAATTCAATTCCATAAATCTTCATTAAAAACCTAGCTAAAACTGCATACATGAGGCAATGATAAGAAGAATGCGCAATTTCAATGGGGTAGGACTTTTACTCTTATGTATGTAATTTGAGCTACATTTTCAATTGGCCAATTCTCATTTTAACAATATTTAATGATCTATTAAAAAATTTCACTATAGTTAAAAAAACCTTTAGGGGTACTTGAAATTATGCATGTATAAAGGCAAGCTTTGAACATTGCAAGTACTGAAGACTTCCTTTTCTTACATAACTGAATAGAAGAAATGAATGAAAAAGTGTTTGACAAGACAGAAAGGTAATCATGATTGGTTTCAAAATTTTGTTGATGGAAATGTATACAAATACTCCCCCCCCCCACACACACCAAAAACAATTGTAATTGGCATGCTATACTAATTATTTCTACAACAAAGCATACAATTTATGGAATTACTTCTTTTAAAGAAATATGCATGTACTTGCCCACATATGTCATGTGAAAACCAAGGTTCAAGATTACCTCAACTATGAAGCTTGTCAAATTACAATGGGTAACAAAGTTGCACACTGAATAATCAAAGAATAATTACCCAAATTTAATTTGATCAGAACCAGCCAATAATGCCTGAACAGTCCACTTAGCAAGTTTGCAAGAATTATTCTTCAGTTCATTAGCCAGAACAGCACCTCTCTGAGTATCCAACTTCTGGCGCCAATCAATATTTCCAGAGCACTACAGATAAATTATATAAAAATATTAATATGAACATTTAACCAAATCAGTACTTCATGTTAAAGATGATCAATACTTCATGTTAAAGATAAATTTATTAGATCTAAAACTAATGTAGTCTATATATATATATAGTTGCTTTTTTTAAAGTAAAGCAATATTTCTTTATAATTAAATATGCCAACACTCACTACACAAAATTTAAATTCTATTAAAATTTCTTTTACTTTATTAAAAATGGGAAACAAAATGTTTGAAAGGAAACATTATAAAATGGTTATTGCTTAATGCATGTTCTATTTAATTTCATGAATTAACAATTGAACAATAATATTAAAGGATAATTGATAAAGAATGAACGACACAAAATAACAATATGTATTTGCATTTAACTACAAAGTTAATAAAATACTTACTCTTGGATCCCATTCATTCAAAGCTTTAATATTAATGAACTGAGGCTCAGAGTTAGGGCCTAACATAACAGCATCATGTTCACAGCGGACAATCAATTCTACATTATCCCCAAGGTCCCACATACGATATCTAGAATAGACAAGAATTTTAATCAATATAAGACTTAATTATTTGTAATAAAAAATAATGCTAATAAAACAAAGTAATAAAAATCTAATCAATCAAAACAACTTTATTTGTTTGTGATTAATGTCATTATATAAGAATAAAACATATCAGAACTGAACATAAGACAATCGAGCAAGATTAAATATTTGAATTTTTCAAAATAAATTAAACAAATGTTTCATCATTATACCTTTTACGGCTGATACACTTGGTGTACCAATATGATTTCATCCCCACTTTAGAACTAAAATTTTTTTGCTTTACTTGATTGGTCATTTTATACCTTCATGTGTAATTGTGGATAAAGGATTGATAGAAATTCTTTTTGTGGTCAAAAGAGACCAGAGATTGTATCTTACAATTACTTAAAATAAGATAGTATTTTTCTTTTGTTTTCACCCTCCCCCCCCGAATCTCTATTACAAGAGAGTGTTACATTTTCTCATAGCCCATAATCTAACAAAATAAAAGAAATTATGATGATTAATTAAAAAAATTTAAGAATGCTAAGTGCAACAGAAATAAACTGTGACTTCAAAAAAAAAAAAAAATGTCATTTTTTTCTTTTATACTGCTGTTTTAAATTACATTGGGTTCTACTGTTAGGTAATTTTAAAAATAAGAATCAAAATTCAAATTTGACCAATCAAAAATGAATTTTAAAAAAAACGAGATACAAAGAAAAAGTTTCTGAAAGGTAATTAATTTAAACTTTAAAAATTTTATGATTTCAATATTTTTAAATACAATTTGTATTGTCTCTAATTGAGACATATATTGATTATACTTGTTTCAATCTGCAGTAAAATACATTTACATAAGGAGAAAGCAAATTTATGTTTATTAATTCATTTATACATTAAAATAAAAACAAAAACCTGAACAAAAAGAAGAATTTACAGCATTAATCAGCTATTTAGATCTTTGATTAAAATATATATTTGAAGCTTCAAACTAATTTTTTTTACCACATGAATGTTAAAAAACTAAACACTTTTTATATTATACATGATATATATTTCTCATAATGAACCAATTTACTGAATTAAAAAAAAAAAACTGATTCATTATGAGAAACATATTTTTCTTTTAAATATAAACCTGTAATGCACAAATTAATCTGACAGAATACAAAACAAAAACATAATAGTTTACATAATTCGGTTTTTCATAATAATTTTTGAAAATTTTTTTTAAATAAAGGGAACTGAAATTTCAAAGAAAGGATAATATATTAATTAAAAGCAATACAGAATGTTTAATCACACAAATATTGTTTGTAATTTATTTCTTTTCTTAAATAACACTATCCCAGATGGTAAAAAAGCTCCAAAATTTCACTTTAGATGATTACTGCTTCTTTATAATGAAATAAATTGACATTAGCGATTCCCCCCTCACCTATAAGCAACTGATGCAACCTCCCCATCTTCATCAGCTTGAATAAATGGATTAGGATTTTCTAAAGAGTACTTTTCTTCTCCCTAAAGAAAGAAAAAAAGAAATAAGAGCACGTTTCTTTAATTATAGATAGGATTTACAAAAATAAAAATATATATCATCTTTCAAAAATTTTAAAACTGCTTAATTATCTAATAATATAATCTATTTAAAATCTAGTTTAAAGAATAAATATATCAATAATAATTGTATCTATGAAAATTGCATTCTATAATTGCAAATGAACTCTTTTTTATTTAGAATAACGCTTGTTAAATATTACAGTTAAGATAATTGATACAGTGTTATATAATACGTTGCATATATTTCAATCACTACCCATAAATTGCAATTCTTTTGTTGATTCTTTCAGACTACCCATATTCACAAATTATATAAGTGTTTTCTCATCAATAACGCCAATATTTCTCTGGGCCTTTCATAAGTGTAAAAAAAGCGTAATATTGTAATTTTTTAAAGTTTAATTTTATTAGTTTTTGTTGTACATAAAAGAATCACCACTTTAATTGCAATAATAAAAATATAGAATTGAGTAATAAAATTTGGATGAGACCAACAGAAATTTCAATATTGAAAATGAAAAGAAATTACTTTGAATTGAAGAATAAATTTACAATTAATCTTCTTAAAGTCAGTATATTTATGAATATGATGGAAAACAGTGTTGTTTCAGATACAAAAAACATACATATATAAATATTAAAGGACTTATATGACATATAAATGTTTTACCATCTTAAGAACTTGTTGAGAGAAGTTATGATTAATGAAAGTTGCTTCCAAGGCCAAATTTCTAGGAGAATTAATACTATTTCCTTCCTCATGAGGTGGCTCAGCAGCAGTTTCGTTTACAGTCAATAAATCTACAAAGTTCAGAATAATTATAAAATAGTATAGAGAAGACTTTAAATATTGATTCAGAAAAGATAAAAAAAAACAAAAAACATACCAAATTCAGAATCATCCCTCTTATCAAAAAACAATTTGTTCCCAACACGCTGTGAAAAACCAAAAAAAAAAAAAAAACACCAAGTTAAATAACAATTTTGATAATATGCTACAATTAATTAATTCAATTTAATAACTACAATCTAATTTTTAGATCTTAAAACATTAAGGACCAAAAAGAAATCTGTAAGGTATATGTCTGGCATTACATGTTTTTGGGAAAACTTGTACATGCCAAAATCATCACAACTTTGTTATTTATGAAGCAATAACAGACGGGATGCACAACACGAGAAAACTTGTGAGTGGTCCTTAATGTGAAAATTTATATACATTATAAAAACATTATGAAATCTTGAAATCCAACTTTTTGAAAATTAATTACTACTTGGTACTAATAAATATAACAAATTATATAAATAAATTGAGTATATTTGAGTGTGTATATATATATATATATATATATATATATATATAAGTTGTTAAACATGTAGAAGAATAAATCACACATGAAACAAATCAGATTAAATAAAAATAGGTAAAAGACTTATACATACTTGAACAACAACATCCCAAGAGTAAACCGATCGTGTAGCACACATAAGAGTAGCAATTATAGAATCAGTAGCAAAGACAGTTCCTTCTGATTTTGTAAGCTATGCAAAAATTTAAATAAATAAATAAAACAAAAACATTACTACTAAATATATCATTAAAGAGGCAAATCATATTAAAAAATTTCAACTTTAATTGCTAAATAAAAACCATTCAATGAGAGATAGTAAAAATTACCTGACGGATGATTGGATCATCAGTAGTAGTTACTTTGTGGAAAATCCTATTAACTCTCTGAAGTGGTTTTTCCAGTTTACATGTTACTCTATCATATGATTTATCATAATATTCAACAGCTCCACAAGTGTATCTAAAATAAAAATTTAGCTATTAATAAAATTTTAAATTAGAATCTGAGATGGGGCTCCAGAAAAAAAATTCCATTGCAACTAATATATAATATAAAATATATGTGAGAGCAGGAAATATAGCAACCTATCACCAAGAAAAATACCATAATGCAGTTTCTATGAATGGCACATTTATATATATTTTATAGTAAGAGTCATTAACATTTTTTTAAAAAGTGGTGGGGCTGGAATTTCTATCTCATCTAGAGAATACACACACTAGTTCCTGCACTCACAGTTTTCCCAGTTTTTATTTATTATTTTATATAAAATAATAAAGAGAAAAAATTTGTTATAAATTCTTATTTCCCCCCCCCCCGCCCTTAAAAAAAGACTTTAAATCCTTCATATCTATTACAATTCTAAATTTTTTGGATAAACATCATTCCTAATCTCGATATTTGGCATGTTTATGCAAATATTATTAGAAAGTTCCATTACAGAATAAGGCAGCATATGCAGTTGCAGACAAAAATGAAGTTACAACATTATAAGAATAAATTTTAATTTAAGAGATCAATTTTAAAGACAAGTTTAAATGTGTTTTTGGTATCAGATACCTGGAAATTTCTTGATAAAGTTTAAGTACATTTCTATTGAGCAAGATGCAACTTGTATTCAACAGAATATTAATAAATAAAAAAAAATTAACCATAATTTGTTATATGAATTTTTATTTCCGAAAAGTACGGATGCTTCACTTTAGCAGATAAACTTTATATTAGATTTGGGGCCAATTATTGGCAGGGCCAGTTTTTTTAAACCTATTTTTGCTATACAATCTTTTATTACATGTAAAAAATATCAAAATTACCAGCTTAATAGACTAAATTATTCAAAGATTATTACTTAGGAGTGCTTTAGAAATTCTAATGCAAAATGTTGAAATTTTGATAATAAAATAGTTAAGTAAGAGGAATTTCTCTAAAAAGATTATAAAATTGCAGTTTCAAACAAGCCTTTTAAAAATTGGTTAAAACCCATGACATTTCTGATAACAAAAAGACCTGAAAAGTTAAAAGAGTTTCCAAGACGTTGCGATTTTACTTCAGAATATGTAATAACCACAGAATATTAATGAATTTATATTACAATTGTAAACCACTTCTATTTTCACGGATCACCTCTTTCGATGGACAAGAGAAAGAAACACAACTAAATTATTATCAGAAATGTTTTTCTTAAATCACAAATTTGAGACAGGGATGATTATGGACTTGTTTATAATTAGAGATCTCAAAAATGAATTTTATATTTTTTCCCCTTTACTAAAACAATATAAAAGAATAGATCCTTATTACAATCTTCACTATCTGCAATTTAAGAAATCAAACAGGATTTCATTTGTAGCAGTGAGTCAATTTCCCCTCTTAGTCTGTGAAACCAGTAGGCTTCGCAGCCAATTTAATCAAATTAAGATTTATTTTTGTATATTTATGCTACTATCAAGAATAAAGAATTGTATTTATTATTCTTGTGAAACCTTCATTACAAAGAAAATTAAAAGGTATTACATGAGATAATGAGGCACTGCTTTAAATATATTATTATGAATATCTACTCACACATCTTTTCCATCAGTGACATTAGGAAGAGAAAGTTTTCCAAGTCTAGGAAAATCCATTTCTTCAATAACTTGCCATTCTGGCCTAACAGTTACAGAGGCATCACGATTTTTGACAGGAGCTTGACCTTTATTATCAAATTTGTGGCGCATTTGTTTCTGCCACTTACGAACTTGTTGGATTCTGTCCCTATAATTATACATAATAAAAAAAATAATTAATAGTTGTTTTTTTAAATCCTGAAATAACAAAATTCTAATGGAAAACAATGTACCTTTCTCGTCCTTTAGCTGTCTTGGATAATACTTGCATTTGTGCCTGTTGGGCTTGCTTCATACGTTCTCGGTTACGCAGATTTCGTTGCTGGAAGAAAAAAAGGTATTTAAGTCAAATGATCAAAAAATAACCATTCTAATTACAACTTTCCAGAATAAATAAAGTGAAGCTAAGAAAAGCAAGATAGATTGAAGATATATAATAAAAGAGCAAATAATATAACAATGTCCATACAACAGCAAAATTAAATGTAATCTAACTCGTAGTGTTTATCTATTTTGAACATTATCCATTCGATAATATTTCTACAAATATAAACATTATGGTAGTGTTTTTGATGTGATTTGGAATTCAAAGATAAAAAAGTCTTGAGATGTTAGAATAGCAAAATTCTAGTTTAATACATTTATTTTAGAACTATCACAATTTAAAATTATTTTTAAAATCAGTGAAATATGGTGAACAATTCATCTGATTGAATTATAAATTCAAATAAAATAAAAATGGCATCTAAAACAACAAGAATTGAATTTATGCATAAAACATACTCATTTGTGAACATATTTTATAAATTTAAAATACAAGGCATAAAAGTAGCAATATTAAATGCATCATTTACTATTTTTATTAAATATTTTATACCTACAAATGAAAAGGAAAAAAAAAAAAAAGGAAGGAACACAGTACTATAGAAGGATCAATATAAAATAAATAAGTACCTGATTCATACGGAAGCGACCTCTGTGATGCATGGGTTTATGAACTCTTGTAGTATCAACCAATTGGAAAGTTGTTTCATCCTCTTCATGAAAGTAAGCATATTGACTACCAGCACCAAACTGACTTTGATATTTATCTGACAAATAAAAATTGAATTGTATCCATGAAAATACAGGCATATGCAGAAGAAATCTTTATCATACAGTAATAACTCAAAATTTTTTTGAAAATTTTAATAAACAGCACTTCTAATACAAACAAAATGTAATATAAATTCAGAATTAATATCAAAATGCATGGTTGAAATTCAATATTAATAATGATTTAATTGAAAGAAACAAATTTAAAACAAAGAATCATTATAGTTTTATAATTGTGATTTAGAGAATATTCATATGAAATCTATAAGATCGAAATTTTCAACTGCAAATGTTCATTCAAATACAGCATTCTTTAAATCATATGTTTTAAAGCAATAAAAGAGAATTATCATTTAATATCCAGAACAGTTAGCATACAGATAATACATCAATTTTAAGTAAAATGAATAATAAGATACAACAATATTTGTTTCTCTAATTTACAATAAGATCTGAATAAACATAGTAGAATTGAAAGTTTTGCAAGATGGATAGCTGAAAATGTATGCATGGCATAATAGCATACTTACTTGCATAACGTCGATCTTGATAAGTGTTCCCAGTCCAATCAGCAACCTGTACAGGAGAAGTATTAAAGAAAATGAGATATTTAAGCTTTTTTATATGAATCAACTCTATAAAAGCTCATTAAAACAATATCAGTTTATTAGCATAACAGTGTGATTTTAGTCAGTATCATATAAACATACTACTGTCTCATTAATTTAGTAATCAACGACATACAGTAAATTTGACACATTTTCTTCAAAGCAAATAAAACTAAATATGATATATTCAGAGACAAATATGCACTTTGAAATAAATCTGCTATTATTATGACCAGTCTTAATTTGAAAGCAGGTCAAGGAATTCTTATAAAGTAGCATTTGTTTCCTTTTGTTAACAATCCAAGGAAGAAGACTTCCTTGACAGAACGAACAATAAAAAAATATGCCAACAATTTATAATACATGCAATGATTTATTGCTAATACTAATAAAAACATTTTTATTACTTACAATTTCATAATAACAATATCCTCAACTCTAGCATATTTAATGCATTTCTACAGAAATAAGTATGTCTCCCACTTTGGATAAAACAAAGTAATGCTAACAAAGAATGAAAAAAAAAAAATCCATTTCCATATGTTCATCATTTCACCAGATAAACTAAAAGAAATATCTTGTTATAAATAGGGCTTACAAACTTTATGAGACTATAACAATGATGCTGCACTTATAAAATATAATATACTTTTTTTCAACTAATGCAATTAAGTTAAACAATAAAAATTTATGGGGAAAAAATGTTGTCCAGTACATAGGCATCTAAATGTTACTTAATATTCCATAATTTTAAACATAAATTGTTCACTAATTTTATCAGAAATACTAGCATTGATATAATTAGTTTAATTCGCATCTGATCTTGCTTCTAAATTTAGAAACAATTTATCATTTGGATAAAAATTGAATTAAAAGTAGGCTTCGCATTTTACCTTTCCTAGACGATCATTTTTCGAAAACTGCTGGTATGGCATATCCAAAAATTGTTCGGGCAAAGAACAAGGTCCCCATCCTATAGGATTGTCTTGAATATTAGGAATCTTAAAATGATAACTTGATTCTGTCATTTTGTTTACGCGCAATATGTACACAATTTTCTTCACAAAACTATGTTAAGAAACATGCCGCCGCTGCCAACTTGCAGGGACGAACGAATTTTCACAAAGACACAGACACAGTTTGCGAAATTATTAAGATAATTTTTTTATTGAATTCTAAAGTTAACACCAATCATCATTAAATATATGTATTTAAAATAGTGAAAAAAATTTATATGTCGTATGCAGTGAAGTATTTTGAAATTTTTTTTTTATTTCAAATATTTTAATAGCAAAATTATCAAATTAATAGCAAGCATCTTTTTCATTTTTCAAATTAATAATTCCTTATCGAAATTATAAAATATTTTAATCACTAAAATACAAATTCCCAAAAATTTTATTCAGTTAAGAAGACTACTATGATACTGTGTTAAACGGGTAGACAATTGGATTATGGGTAATGTCAACAATTCATTTTCACCATACACACATTGCGATCGCAATCACCTAAAGCGGTGTGGGTCTTTAGGTAGCCATTTTTTTTTTCTGTAAAGTTTGTTTTTTTACGTTGTTTATAGAAAATACATCTGTTTAGTTATGTCCGAAGCTGCATCAAACGACAGTGAAGCATGGGCATTGTTATCTTTAAAATCTGCCCCGTCCAGTCCTACAAAAATTGTATGGAGTCCGGAACCAAATGCAGCCGCTATTGCCAGATTAGAAGGAAAGGAATTCGAGTATATGATCAGACAGCACCGAATTAGCATAGGCCGAAATAGTAGCCGCGGTGAAGTAGACGTAAACATGGGACATTCTAGCTTTATTTCAAGAAAACACTTGGAAATTTATTTTGAAAGTCCATGTTTCTTTATGATCTGCCACGGAAAGAATGGAGTATTTGTCGACGGTGTGTTTCAGCGGAGAGGTGCACCTCCGTTACAATTACCGCGAACGTAAGTCTTAATTTGATTTTTATCGTGAAATTAAATATGACACTGTGACTAGAAAATTTCTGTTATCTCAGAAATCTTTTTTTCAGTAATATTTTATACTATAATAATAAATAGGCATTATTTTTTGGTTTTGATCTTACACTAATATTTTTGGAATATTAACTAATGCTCTTTAATTATTAGAAAGTTTGGTTAATTTCGAAAATATGTTGGAGATCCTAGTAAATTTAGAATATTTTGAATGGAGAAAAGAATTACCTTACATTTGATTCATGTTAATTACATTCGTTTATTTAAATAAGGTCTTCTAGCAGTTGACAACTTATTATAAATATTTCTTTAAAATGTGATAATTACACATTATATGCAAATTATTGAAATTTGGATTTTATTTAATTGTTTGGTAGTTGCTTTTCTGAGTAGTCAGTAAGATTATTGTAAACAATGTGGATAATCTTATTATTTTGTAAATTTACTTGTTTATAAAGTATGATTCTCATATACAAGCGTGTTTTGTTGGTGCAAAATCCTTCAAAAAATATATATTTAAATATGGAGTTTCTTGCAAAACTATAATTATAAAATTTTTATCACTGATTATTGTTAATGTTGATATAGAATAGAAGTAATTATAAATACAGATTGATTGGTTTGAAGTTTAAATAGTCATTTGATTTTTTTTTATTACAAAAGGATTGTAGTTATTATTAGAATTATGGAGTATTTTCATTTCTCAATATAACTTTTTCTTTTCTTGTTTCGCTATGTAATTAGATTGCTGATGTAATGCCATTTGATTGCTACGAAGGGTAAATGCATAAGCTTTGCAGCAGCCTAACTTTTTTTATTGGAAAAAAAGTAATAATTTAGCCAATTTTGCATATAATATTCAATTATGTCTAAAGTCTAATGCAATTTCTCATATAAATCTTAATTTTTGGAGAAAAATGATGCATCTTTCTTTGTAGAGAAACAAAATTTCTGCCTTTGAACTCCAGTGTTGATTTCCGCATACGTAATATCAAAGTATAATATGAAATTAATTAATTTTTTTAAATATGAAATTAAGATCCCACCATATGTATGTATTTTGAATTTATTCTATCATGATTATTTTAATCATTTAATTGCTGTTGTATAAATTCTTATAATCAAGAGTACAAATTGCAGGACATCTTAAAAAATTTTAAATTTTGATTAAAATTAATTACAAAGTATGAATTGCTATCTTAAAATTTAATTTCACCATGTCCAGAATTTATTAAATATTTTTATTACTATTAATTAAATAATTTAAAATGAATTTAAAGTTGAGCTTAGTTATATCTTTGCATTTTGTGGTTAAGAAGAAGTTGCCACTACTGGTTGCTTTCTTTAGGAAGTCAATTTAGGTATTGTTTCCCAGAAGTGAATCACCATCTAAAATTTTATTTACTTTGTAACAAAATCTGAGCTAGTTTAAGTTTTGTCTAAGTACTTGTATTGTAAATTTTCTACTATTAAATAGAAAGCAAAGTTTACAATTACTCAAAAATAATTTTGCAGCAATTGTGCTAATTTTGAAATCTTTTTTTTTTTTTTTGGCTGAATCTAATTATTTTCTTATTTTATAATTAATTTCTTTATATTTTTTTCTTGTTCCCATATTTTTAATAATAATCTGCCTTGTTTATTACACTGCTGCTGATTTAAAATGGTTTCTTTTGAGAAGAGTTAAATTGGTGACATATTTCATTCAGATCTATAATAACAAACTATAAAAATTAGTTGAAATTTTTATTGACTGATTTTATTTGTTTATGTATCATGTTGTGTTCTTTTATTGCAAATCAGATTTTTATCTTTTTATTGAGAAAAATTCATAAGGTAATCTGTTTGTATGGTTTCATTCATCTCCTATTCTATATTTTCTTATTTCAAGAATGCATCTATTTAATAGTAAAGGAAGGGACCAATTAATGCATGATCATTTTGTCATTGTTATTTCTTTTTGCATACCCTCCAATAACTACAGAATTTTTGTAGCTATTGGAAAACTACAAAAAAGTTAATGAAAATTAAGTTGAAGTTATGGAAATATAATGAAACGATCTGAATGATCTGAATATTTTTTAAATATTCAGATCATTCAAACGATCTGAATATTTTTTAAATAAAATGCGTTGCAGTATCAAAAATCTGTGTGTTGTAATTATGCAATTTCTTATTCCAATTGAGTACCTTTTCATTAGCTGAGCTGTAATTTTTGCCAATTTAAAGTTGGAAATAAAATGTCATTACTTATCTCTACTTCCATATGGTTCATATTTTCACTGTTATATTGCGAACAGAAAAGGGTTTAAAAGATCGATTTGTTTGCGATTCAAAAGTTTTTATATTAAGGCAGTGTAAAAATTTGAGATTTTTTTATTACATTCCTAAAAGTTAATAACATTATTAAAATTCATATTTTATGACAAAGCAGTTTTATTTATTCATTTGCTTTCATTAATTTATTTTAAGGGATTTGCTTTTTTACTTTATAAATGCTGTGTTCAGCTTGAATCCATTGCAATATGCATATTCATATAATGTCAAATAAAGTTATTAAATGTAATTAAGCCTAAAAATTAAATTT
>JAPMOR010120826.1:263138-273915 GCA_026543865.1 Argiope aurantia | reverse complement strand
CATATATATATATATACATATATATATATATATATATATATATATATATATATATATATAGAGAGAGAGAGAGAGAGAGAGAACATATATACAAATACATATAAAATATATACATTTAAAACGCATAGGTGCAAAAAGTATTTGGCTGAATATATTATACTAGAGATCTCAAATTCAAATAAATTAAATACTTATAATATTTTAGAACTGTCGTGAGCTGTAAAATTTCATATTCCATATGAAAAGTAATAAAAAATTTTTTTGATAATCTTATGGTTAATTTTTCGCATAGAAATTGCAAGGATTAATTAACAGAGAAGTTTTTATTAATGCTCAAATCCCTTCGTACAAAATAATTAGATGTTCACTCATATAAAATAAGTTTGTATAGTTGGAATTTTTCTGAAACTGACTTCATATCGGGCTTTATAGTAAGACTTTTTAATCATATGTGCGATATGGCATTTTTTCCCCTTTTGTTTTGCTCAAAATTAAAAGTGCCATAATTTTACAAAATGTATTCATGATTATATTTTCTAAAAGATGTATGATATCTTTATTATTCAAATACTTTACTATACAAATTATAGTAAATTATTTATTATTCAAATACCTAATTATATCCCATGATAATGAAGATGAAAAAGATATCTATAAATTTATTTTTTCTTTATTGGAAGGTTCCTAGAATTTAAAACACCTAGTTAAATCTGTTTTTACATATAGGTGCTATATTAATAATTCAACAGGGTTTCACTCTTTTGTTAGTTTGTTTATTCAAACCTTTTGGATGTTTTACCACCTTGTAAGTGATATTACTTAGGTCTGTTATACCATGACATGTGTAATAGATAACTTCATTATTAAAAAGAGGGAAACATAAATAAATAATATCATTAATTTTCTAATTTCAGTTTAGATCAAGTTTTCCGATTACTTGAAATTAAGGAAAAAATTTCCTTCTTTTGCTTCCTCTAAATCCTCTATTTTAAGAAACTTGCATTTCTTTCACCTGTAATTTATAAGTTAAAGATTGCAATTGGATAATTTTGCTTATCTATTCAGTTTCTTATTTTATGAAAAAGGACGTTTCAAAATAGCATTCAAACTATTGCTCCTCAAAGTACTGTTGCTTTTAAATTAGTATTGCATCTAATGATTGTTTTGAAATATAATCTTCACAATAAGTATGTGACATTAAGACTGGAAACTCCATTATTTGATTTTTATTTCTTAATATACTCAAATGTAAAATTATTTGAATTTTTCATTAGTAATCCAGGAAAAAAAAAATCTGGATTATTTTATGGTATGTGTTTATGGGTAAATTTTTATTTTTCTTCTAGTTATAATTAGCAATTTATGACTGCAGAGCTATAATATCATTTCAGATCATAAGTATTTATTATTTTCACTAAACGTATGATGAAGCAATGCAGTTATATGACATCATGTAATTGTAAAATATTACCAAATATTTTTTTGAGGTTAAATTGTAAACAATTTTTATTTTTAAAGCTACTTAATGTTCTCTCTCTCTTTCCAAATGCAAACGATACTGATTTTGTTTATGTATTTTTTCATAACAAAGTCATTCCTTAAGTCATTCAGTCAAAGAAAGTATTCAGTTCACCCGTTAGGAGTAAAATTTTCCTGATATTGTATGGCAGAAATCTAAATGATTAAAAATTTATTCCTTAAATAATATTAATTCTTTAAATTTTTTAAACTTTATTTTCAAAGTCTAGCATATGTTTTATCTTAAAATATTGGATTTTTATAGACATGATACTGAATATATATCTTTATATTCTTTCAAGATATCAGAAGTTTAAAATAATGGAAATTTATATTTAATGAATTTTATTTTTATTACAATTTTATTTTAACGAAACTTTGAACCTTGAACATTGCACCTGCTGCCTCTTCTCTTCACGATTACAAACTCCTTTTTAAAAATTACATTATTTAGAAATAATAATTGTAGAAATTCGGTTTTTAATTTTAAATGCTTATGGTTATATTATATAGCAGTCTTTGTGGCCCACATGTACGTTCGCACGTGCCTGTTCCAAGATTTCCTCTATCAACTTCTATTCATTGACACTTCACTGAAATAAATAACAGATAATTTTTCCTCTTTGTTTATATTTAATCTATTTTTTTTTCATCTATTGAATAATCCTTACGAATTTTGCTTAGACAAGCTTGGTTTATTAATATTGTAATGTTTCATTTCTAGATTACTTGCTTAGACAAGCTTGGTTTATTAATATTGTAGTGTTTCGTTTCCAGATTACTTCTGTCAAAGTCAAAACTCAAAAAAGCTTTCAGATATTTATTCTATCTTTCGCATTCGTCGCTTGAATATGTTTTTATTTGTATGATGAATACTAAATGAAATTACTTGTGAAAATAATAAAGCATGTATATTTGTAACATCTGCGTCACGTTTTAACAACTGATAATTGAAGTTATCCCCCACCCCCTAAAAATGCATGATATACAAAAATTTCCCTTGTATCTAAAAGCAATGTAAAATCTAAAGGGGCAGGCAGGTAGAGATGCGTTTTCAAAATTTTATACACAACTTTTTTTTATTTTAAAAATAGTGAAATTAGTCATATTTTCATTAAATTATTTGGCTGTTTTGTTTTCAAATGAAGATATTTTCATGATTCGCCGCGTCACCAAAATAATGCATTCAGTCCGAGGAAAGGATATATAAAAGAAATCAATGCTTCAAAATAAGTTTAATTAATCGCAAAAATAAGCTTATCCGTCGCCAGATAAACAATCTTTATGATTTTCCAACGGAAATTGATTGTCATATCTTCCAAAACAATTGTAAAAATAGTCTTTATATTATCGTGAGATTTAAAAAAAACCACCTTTTTAACTCTTTAAAAAGCCATTTTTTTCTAGTCATGGTATATTAAAATATTTTTTAGAATTGAGATTGGTATAAGAAAAGTGATTCATTTACCTTATTAAATAAATTTAATTTGATTAATTAATATATTTGGCTAATTAATAATTAAGTAACAAATAAAAACACAGCATTTTGTGCGAGATAAGGAACTGAAGCATCTAAGTTAAAGTCTTATTGAAAAATGCGTCAGAACTTATCCCAATCTATATAACCATTTCAAGATTGATAAATTTGGTATTTCTCATGGCCCTTGAAAGGGTTAATGATGTCAGTTTATCTCCGTACAATTTTTTCTTTTAATTTTAATAATATTTTTAATTCACTTTGAAACACTAACTGAAATAATGTTAATGAATGCTACGTTGGAATTCAAACTCATCCGTCTAACCATTCAAACGTATATATTACTAATCATTAATTCCGTAGTAGGATTTTCATTTCCGCTTTTATTTAGTAATATGTTCACCTTTTAATTTCCAGCCGACTGATTCAATCGAATTCATATTTTGCAGTCATACCAAATAACAAGAATATATGTTTCCTTTTTATAATGTATTACATATTAATCAATTAATAACCTAAAAAGTCAATCTGGGCGATCGCATAGTCGCCAAAGGCGGTTAGTATATATATGTAATGATATTTTAAATAGATAATTTAAACTTAATTAATTTCCTAATTTTTATTTTAATTCAGTCCATATTACCTTCACTCTAAAATGTTCTCTTACTTCCTGATCCAATTCCACTTTTTTTATTTAATTCAACGCGAGTTAAATTGTTGAAGTCGACAAGTTCCCACACTCCGAGTGAAGAGATCAAAAACTGTCAGCCAAGTGAATTCTTTTTAAACGATCCCTATAATTCCTTTATCTAAATCGACACGTGTAAAGAAATCCCTATCAAAATCTCACAATATATAATCACGGGGATAAATATTTAATTAGCTTTTCCTCTTTTCGCTCTTGTGTTGTTGTTCTGTGTGATGTGTCTTGTCGCTGCTGCTTGTACATCAATTATGCCTCTCGAGATGGAATAAAAGCGAACGTAATAATTCAAAGTGTCTTCTCTGTCTTCGGCTTCTGTTAAAAATTATGTTTACATATATATGTGTGTGTGTATCGGTCAATGTGAGTAATCGGTCATTATTAATAATAACCGCTTCTTTTGGTCAAAGTGAGGAATATCGCAAATTATTCACTTTAACACCGGTAATTATTGGTAATTCCCAATGACGCTTGGTCAGTGTGATTCAACGGTTTATATAGGATCGGGACATGGGTGTGCTTTTTTGTTAATGTTTTTTAAACTTGCTATAAAGTTTTTCTATGATATTTTTTTCTAACTTTTTTTTTCTTTATTTTATAATTAATTAGTCTCGTCTTTTTGGGGGGTTGGGGGATAAGTCATTGAGCAATCCCAATATCTATCTGTTGAAGAGGAAATAAAATAAAAAGATATTTTGAAGCATTTAAAAAACAAAACAAAAACGGATGGATTTAATGGTGGATATAGTAGATGATAATGTTTTTGGAAGGTATTGATACTGATATTATACAGCTGATATTGTCTAGCTATTGGCAACAGATTAAAAAAACGCGAAAAAACTGACATTGACCTAACTTCAGTAGTTATTAATAACAACCGTTTAATGTGATAAATGCTCATATGTTACTCACTTTAACCGGCTTATTTGGTTAATATTAATAATGAACGGTTAGTATTAATAATAACCGATTGTTCACATTGGCCGTAATATATATAATATTATTCGGGTACTATTTACATTCGTTCAGATCTTTTATATGTGCTCCAACTTGAATGGACGAAACACCTTTCCACCAGTCGCCATTTCTCAATAAATCAGTGTACCATCAACAATAGTTTTTTTTTTTTTTTCTTCTTCTTCTTTTTCCCCGAATATTCCTTCTTGGCGGACAAGAGGAGGACGTGCGCATGAAGTCCTCTACCTACACACTCACTCACTCACACAGCGTTCATTCATGGACATGTGATCAAGTGACCCTGCTCTCGATCTACTCGCCTGCGATTGAAACGATCCTCGTTTATCTTGCCGCTTCGGCCAGCGTGTTTACTTTTGGATGGGCCTCTTGTAATCCAGTTATGGTAATTGCACGCTCCATGTGCTTGTCTGCTGTGAAGTCGTCAGCGCTGCACTTCCCCAGTCGAGTGAACCGAAGTTTATGTGGCGTTGTAGATTTTTTGGATCCTTGTGAAGCACTTGGGTTGACTCGGTTTTGACTTATTTTTTTATTAGGAAAAGTTTAATCTCGTAGATTTTCTTGTGTTTACTATTTGGTAAAGAAAGAAAAAGATCTGGTAAACATTGTAGTTAACATGAAATTCGACCTCGAAATTCTAACGAAACTCCGCCTTTTTAGGTTTCCGTAAATGAAAGGCCAATTGTCGTGTAAAGGGGTCTTGTGCACGTTAAATCCGTCCGGGCCAAACGTCCTTACGCAGGTGTGGTGCGGAAGTTTGGAGACTGGATGCCTTTGAGGTGTCGTTTTCGTCTTCTGACTGCGATTCAGAATGTCGAGGTCCTAGTGTTGTTTTAAAACGGGACGTTAATATAACTAAACTAAATCCCCAAATGGATCAAAAACTATTTTTAGAATTGTGCTTGTTTTTGAACACGACAGCTGAAAATCGTATATCACTTAACGAATGAAATTCAGTATACAGATATTACATCAAAATGATATGAAATTTGGGCAAGATTAACTTAAATTTTTGGCAAAATGTAACAACGCGTCTGTTTATCTATTTGTGCCCATGCGAATGCACTTAAAAAACCCTAGGCATTGAAACTTGCATATGTTTCTGATGCCAAAATTATAAATCTTTATGAAATTTTGGGATAGTTCTGCTTTCTTACAGGGTGTACTGACTGTCAGTATATCTTTGTTATGAAAATGCAGTCGTTTGAAAATGCAAACAGCCAATAATGTTGAACTTTTGTAGATAATCTTTACACCAAATTTGTAGATCTCTGCGTAATTTTCGACTAAATCTATCTTCCATTTCCATCCTATCAACTGTCCACGTATATATTAACAGTATGCCTTCCGGCAATTTCACGTTGGTGTCTCCTGAAAATTATCGTATCTAATCTATATCTGTACTTATAATAAAGCTCAGTGTGTGTGTATATGTTGGCGCTCTACAGGCCAGACCATTAAACCTACAACTATCAAATTTGGCACGTGTATACCTTGGAGGCCGGGAATGCGCATTTCGGGGTTATTTTTTCAAATTTTTATTTAGAATTTGTTTCTGCTATAACTTCCGAAAATATTACCGCACAAAAAAGATTTTTACATCAAGTTAACGATCAAAAATTTGTCTTTTAAATTATACCAATATTTTAACCTTAAAATTAAGTTTCTATTTTTAATTAATTTTTAAATAAATATTTTAACTATATTTTTCAACAATTTTTTTCGTGAAAAATAAGAAAATTTAAGCTGCAAGAGCACGTTTCGCATTCATGGGTAAAAATTAGGTTTTTTCAAAGTGTTGCCATCGCATTGATTAAAGCTCCAATTAAAAATAAATTAAATCTTTTTGAAAATGAAATCTGCAAAAATATAATTTTCGGCACGTGTCTGTAGGAAATGAAACAAATATGAAATATTATTTTTTCTAAAAAATAAATTCAAGAAAAATTATTTTATGATCTTTTACACTCTCTATATTATTAATCCAATAAATCAGTTTTATTTTAAGGCAAGTTTTGTTTAAAATGAACAGGATATCCATTCAAATCAGGGCCACACAGCTAATTTGTAAACATTTAGTAAGACAGATCTGCTAAAATGGTCTAAATGGAAAATGATTATATTTTATGTAACTCGATTCAATAAATACTCTAATAAATAACGAATTTTTGATTTTACATAAAGCTTCTGCTGTGGAAATCACGTTTAACTAAATGCTCTTGAAACACTAATATTTTAAATAAAAAGAGTTAATTTCCAATCAACTAAATCAATCCTTTAAACTGACTGATTTATGAAAATTTGAATATCACTATTCAATAAAAAAGGATAATTTTAGATTTTCCATCGATCGTTTGAAAGAAAATACGCCAATCAGCGCGCAGATTTCTCAAAATTAATTGGCCTAAGATTATGAAAATGTTGAGTTTTTTTAAATTTTTAACATTTAAAACTTCATAAATCTATCTTAGTTGATCGTGGAAAATAGAAACATTCATTCATTTATTTAAAATTTGGTGTGTCCAGAATATTTCTCAGAATATGATACCTTACTGCATTAAATTTAGACTTCATACTTTTTGAAATATATTTATAGGCCGGAACAAAATATTATTATTGATTTCATTTCAATCTTTTTGAAAGCAAGACTAAAAACTGAATTTTATGCTAAATCTGAGAAATTTTTGTTGAATTATTGTTTGAGATATTACATAAATTATGAAAATATATTTTGTAGTTCACATAATACTTAAATACCGAGCGATTCTGTTTGCAATACTCACATTCAATAATAATAATAAATAAATAACAATAAAGATGATAAATAAAATAAAACGCTTGGTTCTATTAAAAAAATCTTTATATTAATTCCAATTTCATCATTTCCACTTTAAATTAAAATTGAAGTTTTACCGTAAATGACAACAAATTAGCAAAATATATATAGTAAATTGAACGAAACGATCTAAACAACAGTATAAGTTTGGTATGACTATCAAAATTTGAAGATTAAAAATGTTTTGTTTGAGAAGATATTAAGAGACAAATTATTTGAAATATTTAATTGAAAATTTTAGCGAGTGGTAATACTGACAAAACGGCTGGTTGCCAAAGGCGGCTAGTGATAAATAAAATGATCTGAACCAGTAATAAAAGAATCCCGATTAGGCAGATATGCAGAAGGCAAAGTGTAACACAATAACTCGGAAACATTGGTCGGCGAAAAGGCTATGTACATTCTGATTATCTTCTCTAAATGACGAAGCTATGCACTCCCCCCGCATATTTTATAAGTGTACGAAGAGATTGAGTTTGAGAATATTATATCTGGTTTATAATATTATGTAAGTAAATAATCCATATTTAAAGGCATGTATTAGATTTGGTTTCGAAAAGAAATTTTTGATTAATGGTATTCAATTTTTACCTTATTTTGACGAACAATGGCATGTATGTATTACTCATTCCTTTGAATATCGTTAATTTCCGTCGTGTTCAGCCATTAGTACCAATAGCATTGCTCTATGGAAGTAGTGTCTGTAAAAGGACCATTATGTGACGTCAAAAATGAAAATGCATGGTGGTACGATACGCAAGGTTACACTGCATAGATTATTTTTGTTTGGTATTTTGGAATCGATTGCGTGTCTTGCAAGAAGGAGGTAGAAGGGCATGGTATCGCAGTTGCATTGTAAAGTACATGCGTAGTTACAATTATCACGTGTTTGTCACGTGAGTTAAACTCCATCTCCCAAAGGAAATGGCGTGCTTGGTTGAAATTTAAAAAGGGATCGATGCATAAAGGAAAAATGATGCCAGGCATTCCATATTAACCCACAAGCTTCCACTTTTTGATCTTATATATCGTATTTTTTTTGTGGGGGGGGGCTAGGATTAACATCGCAGCTGACAAATCGAAACCTTAAGATTCTCTGATCACTTTAGTTATATTGATGTTCCGATTTAAAGCAAAGCTAGGGTTATTTTGAGATGGACTTCATAATTTTAAACTGCAATCAGATGACGAGGACGACACCTGATCTAACACCCCATCTCAACTTCCGCTTTTCATCAGCGGAAGAACATTTAGCCCTGATGGATTTAGCATGCATAAGACTCGCTTAGAGGGCAGAATTGGGTCTCGAACCTGCAACCCTTCGGTTCCAAAGCCGAGGCCTTAACCACCATGACCTTAGATTCTCTAGAGTGCGATTTGATCGTAAGTATCTCCGCCATCTACAGTGACCCATTGTCTGCCCGATTTAGCTTTTAGGAAATGCAATCAAATTTAAAAGATTAGAATCCTTAAACCGAAACACCGTATGATATTTTAGGTTTGATTATCATACCATATCTTTATCTCATTGGATGCATTTAACATTGCATTCTGTGCTTAACGCATAATGCAGTTTACAGAGAGAATGCCTCCTAAGTGGTCAATACGAAACTTTCTGGTATCTAGCATTAACCTATCTAGCATAGGCGAGCAATTGTTAAGAAAGTCTAATAGATTGGGAACTTTAATGATTTTTTTGGGGGGGGGCGATTAATCTCCGGAATGTGGTTAATACAAGAGTACCAAAAACTAAGAGAGAATTTTGAATGCCCTTTTTTTTCGACCGATTAAAATTAAAATTCTACATAAATTTAGATCGCTTGTCAAATTTCTTTTATTTAAGTCATAATGCTTTTGAATTATTGTATTTATTTGCATTCAATTGTCAAGCAATTAACCCGGTGACAGATTTGGTGCCAAATTTGTTTGGCATCTATATTGTAGATGTTAAATCTGTGTACCAAATTTGATTCGTCTAGTTCTTTTCGTTTTGTAATTATCGTGTTCATTTATATTCAGACAACCAGATTGATAGACTTATTCTGAATGCATTTATTTCATCCAAGATTTGGTAAAAATCTACAGATTTGTAGTAAAGGTCATATGACAGATTTAATTCGTTTTGCTCAAAATATTTTTGAGTTATATTCAGTTATTATAAGCAGATGCATAGGTAGACATAATTCAAAAAATGTGTTTTTTGAACCCGGGAAGTTCTAAAATGTCAAAATTCGTCCATTTTTGAATGACTACGATACTTACCCTTTGTATATTTCTTAAAACGTTAGCTAATAATAAACGGAAACATTTCATATTTATTTTTGCACCGCTGGGGGGAAGTTGTTAAAATATTCATTTCGCTATACTATTCAGCACTGATCCTATTGCCAATGATTTTAGAACAATTTCATGGTGTTACTTTCGAATCTGATTGTATTCTGCATCGTTTGCTCTAATTTCCGTTGCATGATATTTGGAGCGCTGCGCTCAAGTGGTATTGAAGTACTCTCGGATGTCAATCAGTATAATAAATCAACTTAAACCTAAATGGTATTCGATCGGCGTATAATTCAGAAGATAAATCAATGTAAAAATCATATGAAATCGGTGTCGGATATAAGTAAAAATTTAAAACATTATTAATCCTCCGACTACGTCATTTTTTGAAATCACTATTTAGATGCGGGGTTTGCAAATAAATTCAAATACTTTTCAAGCAAAGTGAACAGATACTATATGTTGCACGGTAATAATAGGATACAATAAAAATCTGTAATTATAAAAACAAGCACTCTAAACTGCGAAAACTGTTTTCCATTAGCAATGATGTTTTTATTCGATTACTTGATATCTTGCTGGAATCTCTCCTTGTTTCTTATCAAATTTATCCAAGTTGTGTGGAAATTTGTTCAAGTGATTATGAAAAAAATCAGCTTTTTAGCATCCATTTTTTTTTAATTAGAACTTTTGAACTTATAAAAGTTAGCCAATTTGAAGAAGCATTTGTTTGAAGCTTTTCATTGCTTAGGTCTCATTTTGTTGGAGCAGCCATTATATTTATTTAGTACTTGCATTCACTTGTCCTGATTTTATATAAAGCAGGAAAAATATCTGCACAACTAATTTCTCCCTGGTAAATGCTGTAAAAATGAATCCGAATATCTTCTGCATTGTCTTGGTATCACGATCTTTAGATCAATCCCTGGTGTTCCTGACAGCAGAGTTTCTACAGTGTCATTTTGATATTATCCTTTAAGTTTTGCAGAAG
>JAPMOR010120826.1:252824-263128 GCA_026543865.1 Argiope aurantia | reverse complement strand
ATATATACAGTTTTGCATAGATAAAAAAAATATATTTTAGATATAGACATACTATACACTCTCGAGTGTCCGGCCTAATGTGGCGGAAGGGTTAGACTGATAGCAAAAAGGCCAAATATGCCGGAGTTCTCTGAATTAATTTCATTGCCCACCAATACCAGAAGATGTATTTTACGTATAATACGTATTTTCTCACTTCTTATTGAGTACTAGTCCTCTGTTTATCTCAATGTAAACGCAGCCGCTGCACGGTAAATCATAGAAACAGTTGCTGGTAACGTGTCTGGATCGCGGTGGCCTGGTGATAGGGTCTCGGCTTCGGAACCGGCGGGTTTCAGGTTCCACCGAATTCACTGATGCCATCGAATAATTGTCATGTAATCGGGTCTGGTGTGCGTTAAATCCGCCGGGGCTAAACGTCTTCCCGCTGGTGTGGTGTGGAAGTTTGGAGAGGGGGGATTCCAGCTCAGGTGCGTCCCCGTCATCTGATCGCGGTTCAAAATGACGAGGTCCGTCCCAAAATAGCTCTATCGTTACTTTAAAACGGGGCGTTTATATAACTATAACTAAACTAAGCTTAAATGCAGGAAACATAAACAAAATGTTATCGTATTTTAGGCCTTGTCTTCCTCATTTAATAGCGATAAAAGAAAACGGCCGGATAGTCGCGAACCGGATATTCGGGAGTATACTGTACTTTTTTTTTATTGCTCCTTATTTTAAACAGTTTTTCTCCCTTTTCTAGTGCAGTGTTAGCCTATATGATTTAGATGGCGCCAACATCGGTGACTAAAAATAGCGCCTATGAAAGGAAAAGCTGAGTGTGTCTGTGGTTTCATGAGTGTGAATAAATCGATTAACGTGCAAATTGTCTTGAAAAATGCATATGGACGCAAGCAGTCCCCAATATGGGCACATTAAAGGAAAGAATAATAGATGCGATATTATCGGTAACAACAGACATGCTGGCGAATACTTGGCTCGAAATTAAATATCATTTAAATGTTCTCAGAGTTTCGGAAGGTGCACGCGTTGAAGTGCATTAATGGTGTGTGTGTGTGGGGGGGGGGGTTGTTTCAAATAAGGATAAAAAAAAATATGTCTATATATTTAATAGTTTTTTGAATAAATTTACTTTTAAAATCAAGTTTTTCAGGGGTTTTTTTAAAGTCAGTGCAAGACTTTGTGAGCATTCTGTACATTCGATGAAAAACTAAAGCCGATGCGACAAAAATGTAGCCACATGAAATCAGCAGCTTCAAGACACCTTAAAACTGTTAGAACTTCCATGGCAACTGTTTTTAGCACTGTTATTTACAACTTGGCTATCCGTTGTTATATAAAGGGTGGGGTGGGGGTTGTTTGGAAGTTGTGTGCAAAACTAAATTTGTTTTTTTTTTTTTTTTTTTTTTAAGGAAAGAATAATTGCACTGAAAAAAATTATATAACTAGAAATCTAATTATTTAAATTTTAAAGTGATGTATGAATAGTCAATTTGCATGCATAAGCTCCGAAGTTATTGAGAAAAAAAAACGTTAAAGTTTAGACCAATTTTTAGATAATTAAAATTTTTTCCTTTGTTAGCCTAGAAATTGTGTGTAGGCAATACTTCCTGTAATAATATCTTTTAAGCAATACTAACATACTGCTATCAATGTCAAGTGTAACAAGTTTAGTTACATTAACAACCCTTTTAAAGCAATTCTAAGGCTATTTTGGGACGGATCTCGTAATTTTGAACCCCGGTCAGATGACGAGAACGACACCTGAACTGGCACCCCCTTCCAAACTTCCAGACCACACCAGTGGGAGGACGTTTGGCCTCAACAGATTTAGCGTGCATCAAACCCGCTTACACGACGGTTCTTTGTTGGAATTGGGTCTCGAACCTGAAACCCTCCGGTTCCAAAGCCATGGCCTTACTACCAGGCCCTCTTGGTCCTCCTCAAGTATAACAAAACTTCATATTTAAGAGGAAGGTTGTTTCATTTAATAGAAGTCTTCCAGTAACTTGAAAAGCACAGAAACAGACATTATGTCCTTCAGTCGATCATAGATTTCAATAGACTGTTGTGAGTAAATTTGTTAATGTTTTTCTGCAACTAAAAATTAATAAATATCCCTACAAATATAATTTTTTATTATTTAAATGCTAATGTTTTTATTATTTTGGTGCTCAAAATTTAATCATTGTTTGAAATTCTTTCATGATAACCTTGCATCTACCGACTTTTTTTTCTCGTTCGCACTAATTCTGATTGCAATGCTTTGCATGGTCTTGTGGTCACATTTTGTTTCAAAAATAGAAAGATTGAAACCTATTTCCCAGGTGTAAACTGCGACCTTTCCCTTCGAATTTATTCCCCTCTTTCGCAAATTGCAGAATTTGAGAAACCCTTTCGAACCCATGATTACCAGTGCTCCCAAGTTGTATTATCTTACACGTTTATGAGTGAATTTTTATCTCAATTATTTATTTTTTTATGAGATCTACTTAATGTTTTACAAAACTACACACCAAAGTAATGTATTCATAAGTAAATTAAAAATATTCGATTAATTTCATTTTTACTAGTACTATAAATTATTCAGTTTCAAAATAATGCATCTAAAATGCATTGCATATAATATTTTCAGTCAATCAGGGATTCTTAAAAATAAAACAATGCGTCTTTTTAGTATTCATATCACCTGCTAATCATCCAGCATTCAAGTTTACAAAACTCTAAGCAAAGGGCTGAAGGAAGAACTTATCTTTGAACATTTTGCGGGGCCGTGGTGGCCTGGTGGTAAGGTGTCGGCTTCGGAACCGGAGGGTTTCAGGTTCGTGATCCGATTCCACCGAAGAACCGTCGTGTAAGGGGATCAGTTGCACGTTAAATCCGTCCTGACCAAACGTCCTCCCGCTGGTGTTGTGTGGTGTGGAGAGGGGGCTGCCAGCTCAGGTGTCGTCCTCGTCATCTGACCGCGGTTCAAAATTACGAGGTCCGTCCCAAAATAGCCCTAGTGTTGCTTCAAAACGGGACGTTAATATAACCAAACCTTGAACATTTTGCTCTTTTGTTGCCAAATGGTGTTGATTTCTAATGTATCAATTTATAGGGTTTTCATAATTTTTTAAGTACTGTTCGTTTCTGTATCTTGAGACGATCACTTTTCGACGATTCTATTTCACTAAGGGGTAAGATGCGGAAGGATGAGCGAATTTCCGAAATTCATCATTCTTGACCTTGATTTCCTCCCTATTTGATCATATTTCGTTCAATTCTTTTTCACATGTATGTGATTATCCTGTCGTTTCCGACCGTATTATTTTATTTTAATTCAATCCACGAGTAATCCGAGTTTACTCGAATGTTAAATGTAAACATCTCTTTTTATCTGTACTGTCACCCCTATTTTGGCGAATTAAATCCATCCCAACGCATGCGCAAAAGCGTGGAGGGTTTTAGAATCCCGTTGGCAAATAATAAGTAGCATTTTTGCAGAACCGTGTTTTACTGAATCGTCCCAATGTTTGGCAAAAATATTAACAATGGCAGATGTCAAGTATGTTGCGGCTGGTTTTTTGAATGATGCTGAGAGACTTCTTCAGGATTTTATTAGACAAAACAACATGGAGTTTCCAGTTTTCGCCGAGGTATGGAAAAAACATAATTTTTCTTTGATTTACGCTTATCGGCCGAACGGGAGGGAACTTAGAGAATTCACTCTAGAAATTTTTGAGCTTTCGACCCATTTCCTGAAATCGAGCTCATTATTGCATCAGGTGGGCGGAACCTTCTTATTATATGCACTGTACCGAAATCAGATCCTGTCGCCACCTTTGAAGATTCGTATAGTGCCAAGTCTGTTCAAAACTATATTAGCCCTTTTAGATTTATCAGCAGCCAAAAATAATCGATCTTTGCATTATGTCATAAGCTACTTGGTAAAACATTCATTCGATTTTGTTGCTTCTCCGAAGCTTAAGGGTCCACATTTTATAAAGAATGAAAATTGCATAGACGTCGGTAAAAGTCATATTAAATTTCGTGAATCGGATATGAAATATGAAATGACTGAAATTTCCAAAAGTGGTCTGCTTCCTGAAATCGATCGTCTATTTATTGAGTACAAAAATACTGTCCTTTCACTAAACACGCCAGTTGGCTTCGATTTAACAGCCGGTGATACTTCGCTGAAAAACTTCGCTCATCGCATTGATGATTTATTGAATGAAAACAAGATAGCGGATCAGGATATTAATACCAACAATCCAAAAGATTCTGCAATAGGATCGCGCCGGGCTTTAATAAAGGCTGCTGCGTTTTCTAATCCTGTGTGCCATTATCTCAGCCATGACGAGAACAACGTTACAACCTTGAGTTTGAGCGAAGGAATCGAATCTTCTCATGATATACCATCCAATCCACCTGTTCCTACTACAACAGTTCGCAAGAAACGGCGTGTTCGAAGGGGCCTTAAAAAAATCGGGCGACCCAAAAAGTTTGTATCTGAAGATTCTTCGAGCGAAAAAGAGCTGCAACCAAACCCTGACGAAACCTTGCAAGAAAATGGATTATCTAGACGACGGCGAAGAAAACCACGTGGGCCACAATTCACGAAAATACGTCATTATTATGCTGATGATTTCGCAGAATACGATAATCTGAATGTGCCCTCAACGTCCATGGTTTCTACTAATGAAAAAAGTCCTACATATGCCCTCCTGTTTTCTAGCGAAAATGACTGTTCTGAAGAGTTCTAAAAGTTGACAGTGTTTTCACTTGATTCTGGAAGTGCAGGTCGCACATACATTTCGAACCAAGGTATTTGTTTTGTTTATTTTATGTATTTGTGTGGCAGTGCCACGAAGCTGGGGTTTTTATTGTTTATTATTATTATTATTAGTGTTAATTTTCTTGAGAAATGTCAACTCGAAATTTGTTATTTACATAAAGTATTATTAACTTATTCAATATGTCAAATTTGTAATAAAGACATTATTTAAGGCAACTTCTGCTATGTTATTTGCTGTCTTACAATTAACACATTATCAATAATCCATGCATCATTGTTTTGGATGTTTTATGAGTAACATGGATTTATCTTGATCGTTTGTGGTCTATACTGATTCTTCTAAACGGTGATGCATTCATTAAATATTTTAGTATCTAAGTTAAAGTAGGTATTGACAAATTGATGTTAAAAGGACTGGAATTTTTAAGACATGCTGTTCATAACATTTTTCTAAATTTGTGGTTGATATGTTACTTTCAGTTTTTAAACCACATGGAAGATTTTTTACGGATAATATAATGTTATTAATGAATAGCTCTTCCATTGATAAAAAAAGCATATTATTTAGAATAACAAGTGTAAGAAGTGCACAAGGGGTTTTATTCCTTGCTCGAATTCAAAGACGGCTAAATGTTGAGAAGCGATTTACAACGGGAAGTGAGGGCCTGGTGGTCAGGTTTCGGAATTGGAGGATTTCAGGTTCGAGACCCGATTCCACTGAAGAACCGTCTGGTGCACGCTAAATCCCTCGGGGCCAAACATGCTCCCGCTGATGGGGTGCGGAAGTTTGTAAAAGGAAGTTGGGATGCCAGCTGAGGTGTCGTCCTCGTCATCTGACCACGACTCAGAATTACGAGGTCAATCCCAAAATAGCCCTAGTGTTGCTTTAAAGCGGAACGTTAATATAACTAAACTAAATTTGCAGTGGGAAGTAGACTTGTTAGCTTTTGGATAGTGCACACATCTCCAATTTGAAAATTGTAGCATAATTGCCATTAATTATTTACTTATTAGAAATTACAGCTGGACAAGAAATATGTGTGCACTATCCAGCTGCCGCTAGTCGCATCTTCAATACCTTGCAACTTATGACTGGTCCAACACTAATCATTTTTAACTTTTTGCACTCAGATGGCTCCTCTCGGGCACCATTCTAGGGGATGCGTCATTTTTACATTAATTTTAAAATTTTGTTTGTTAAAAATACAAACAGAGTGGCAAGAAGATATCGATTAACTTTTAGGGAAGCAATTAACAAATCCTTATATTAGATGAATAATTATGCATCGAATTACTTTTCCGAGCGCAAAGGGATAGCTCTGTAACAAAGTCACTCATTAGAAAGTTTAAGAGTTGAATCTACAATTATATAGCATGTTTTTAATTGGAAAAATAAAAGGTTAGTGTAATTATGATAGTAGTTCAGGTTATAGTCTTTAACAATTTGCACTCGAAAAATAATTCGATGCATAATTATTCACTTAATACAAAGATTTGTTTATTGCTCTGAAAAATATACATAATTGTTTTGAGTCGAATTTCTGTGCAAAATTAATCTACATCTTTTTACCATTCTGTAAGCGTCTTTAACTATCAAAATTGAAAAATAAAGAAAACGTCAAAATCATACACCGTCTTGAATGGTGAGTGAGTGGCACCATCCGAGTGCAAAGGGTTAAATGTAGTGAGAATTTGTTCAGTGTATCTTTTCCATAGTTATTGTTTTAATAAAAAGCAACATCTATTTGAATTCCACCTTTGCGGAATTCAAATAGACGTTGGTTGGTGGTGTGTGTGTGTGGCATTAAGGCTACTTTTAAATGTGTGTGTGGTATTAGGCACCTTTCTTGTCAATGGATTTTAACAATTCTGGCCTACTGTGCAGTGTTTACGACGTTTCTGCTCTCACCTGCTGTTCGTTCCCCGTTTCTTAATCATCAGGGAGTCTACCGACTATTAATAGAATGTTCTGAAAACCATGCCGGGTGTCTGTCTGGGACGTTTCAGTTTTTTCAGGGAAGTGCAATGCATGCTTTGTGTGTTGATTTTTGTTGGACCTTGAGGATAACCTGTTTTATTCAAAATAATGTCCTGACTTAGAAGGTGATGGATATGTCTGCCTACTAGGAAGTTTATGGTAGTCATGGAAACATTGAGCCCAGTTGAATAGATGTATTGTATTACGTAAGAGATTGTGCAAGTATTTTTTTTAAAAGAAGATCGCGTCTTATTTTATTTTATTTTTTTGAACTAATGTATATTTATAGGTGTTGAAAATTGAGAAATATGTTATTTTATGAAAATATATTATAATAATATTCCTGTACTAATATAAAACTGTACTATAAAATGATTTCCTAAACATTAAAATTCTTGATGATACCTATTAACCCTCCAGCTGCGTATCCCGCGATTTCCGTGGACTGGCAATCAGTTCAGTTTCTGTTGCATCCCGCGTTTTCCGCAGTTTAAAGTGTTTATTTTTACTATTACAGATTTTTATTATATTATTATCGTGTAACATATAGTATCAGTTCACTTTCTTTGAAAAATATTTGAACTTATTTGCGAACATCTCATCTAAATAGTGATTTTAAAGAATTACGCAGCCAGAGGTTTAATTGACGATATACTTGATTGCTGAATGGAAGCTACACTGAGTGTATCAGATAATTTAAACTTAAATGGAAAGGTGTGTGTATTTATTAAAATGATAGTGTTGACCACTTTTATTATTGTTCATAATCCATCTAATCTAAATTTTTGGGGAAAAGAAGTGCCTTTGTGTTGGAAACCAAAAGTTTTTTGTTTTTTTAATAATACATTCTCAAACAAAACAAAATTGATGAAATGATGTATTATTACTCGATTTCTAATCATAAATGCATAGAGTAGTTGCCGTTGGTAACTTATGCATGTATACAATTTTTGTAGTTTGTAGAAACTTTATTCGTGCTATTAAAAAAAAAAAATTGATAATCAGAATGTGTCGCAACATGGCGATCACAGCTCGATTCATAGAGAGAAATTGAGTTTTGAGTTTTTTTTTCTTTGCAACCTGAATTAATTATTTTAAGGGTATTCATACTCTATAATATCCTTTACAAAATCGAGGTTAATGACATATTCATCTAAAATCCTGAGTATTTTTGAAATTTATGCCGATTTTTTCTTATGACACTTGTATAAACAAACTGCTGATGAACTCGGCGATTTTAAGCCGAGAGATCTTGTTTTCAGTAGCGCCATCTAGGACCAAGAGTACGACTTAGCTACTCGTGCGTCACAACCCTTTTTATGGGGCGGATTTCATTCATACATTTAAATTTCAAAGAGTAATTTAGACCTGAATCAGAGAATGATCACCTCTGAGCCAGTACCCCCAGTGGTATTGTCCCGACTTGGAGGACTTGGTGGCCACGACAGATTTATACGTGTACCAGCCACCTTACAAACGGAGAGTCTTCGGTTGGCGGGGTTCGAACTCACAACCTAAGGGATGCGAGACCAGCACCCTACCAACCAGGCACTCCCTCAAGATTTATATTCAAACGAAAAGTATATTTCATTGTTGCTAAATATAATTCGTCAGGTATGTTCAAGTTGTTAATGTTGTGTGTGTTCCAAGCATGTTAATGAAAAGAAGTATATTTTAAGAGATGGGAAATATCTCTTATTATGTAGCCAAATTTAAATTTGATGCACTCTTTGTAAAAAGTTTTATTTAAAAAAAGAATTCAAAATTGTTTATGCGAAATTTCTAAACTTTCTGTACCAAATTATTCCTTTTAATGTAACAATTATTACAGAATTTTGATTCTTTAACCCTTCTTTGCATGAGATGAAAATTTCCATCGTAACATTTAATGGACACAAAAATTGTACTCAAAACAGATGTACTGTAAATTAGTTGTTCCTGGCAACTTTTTTCACGGCTATTGCGTAATAAAAAACGTAGCTAAAAAAAATCAAATGTCACAATCATTACAGCGGACTTGAACTTGGCATTCCGCTGTTTGTTGTGTTTGGAAGAAACGTGCGATTTCTGGAATATTTTTTACTAGCCGCCTTTGGCGACCAGCCGGTTCGTCAATCTTAATGTTCGTTAAAATTTTAATAATTAAATATTTTATGCAATTCCTACTTTAATAGCTTCTTCATCAAAATATTTTAAAACTTCAAATTTTGATAGTCATATAATTCACTCATAATATTATAAAGGCCTTCAGTCATAACGTAATATGTATCTCTCTAATTTTCTGTTAGCTCCCGTAGAATTTATGCTTTAAGTTAAAGTGGACAGAATGAATCTGCAATTAATATAATAATATTTTTTACTGAAACAAAGCATTTTTTATAGTATGATTACTGATAACAGAGTCACTGAGAGTTTAAACTTTATGGGCACTAAAGAATATCTTTCTTAATTTATGTAACATCTCAAGAATTTGTCAGCAAAAGTTTCTCAGATTCATCATGAACAGATCGATTCATTAACAATGGTTAATTTTAAATGCATCAAACACTAAGAAAATAAAGTGAATCGTTTAAAATAATCGGTTGAAAACAGGTTAAAAAAAAACTACCTAAAAAACGATGTACTTAAAACTATAAGCATATACAAAAAATGTATAACATAAATACAATTTAATTACAAAAGCATGCGACTAACCTAAAAATAATTTAGATCAAGTCCGCAATCAGTCACAACAATCAGAACAATGCGCATGCGTGAATTTTCAACGCCAGTTACGGTAACGCTATGCAGATTAGAAATTTTAATTTCCTTTATTCTGTGTTATTTTAATTGAAAAGTAATTCCGAATGAATCTGAAAGATCGATTAATTAACAATGTTTAATTTTAAATGCATAAAACATTAAGAAAATAAACAGAATCCTTTGAAATAATCGGCGGAAAAATGTTAACCCTAGCCTCATTACAGTTGGGAAAAAAGACTGAAGCCTTACTTATATGGCGGTGGGGAAAATGGAAGATTTTTTTGACGGGAAAGTTAGTTTTTAATTAATAATTAGAATTCTAATTAAAAAAAAAAAAAAAGGGGACCCCAGGTGCACATTCCCGGCCTCCAAGGTATGCACGTGCCAAATTTGGTAGCTGTAGGTAAAATGACCTGGCCTGTAGAGCGCCAACACACACACACACACACACACACACACATTGAGCTTTATTTATAAGTATAGATGACTAATGTGCGATTTTTTTTTTTTTTTTTTGCTAATAAAAAGCTTTAATGAGTGGAGAAAATTAGAAGAGAGGGGCATTGATGATTTTGTACTGAGCTTAACATGTAAATTTGCATGATGGTGGGTGTTTCCATCATACTGTTTTTTAATTATTTTATATTATATATTTATACTAGAATTTTTTTAACATTTTTTTTCCTTTAATCTAGAGCAAGAATTATATCACCCTGATTTATTTCACAACTAAAGAAAAAGAAATCATACAAAGAAGGGTTAACGATCTGGATTTTTACATCCTGTAAAATGAAATGGAAG
>JAPMOR010120826.1:230380-247824 GCA_026543865.1 Argiope aurantia | reverse complement strand
ATTGGGAAGTATTAAACAATTATATAATATTTCAAAATGAATAGATTGCTTATTCTCCAGTTCAGGAACTGCAGCATGTATTGAGAAGCTATTATGCAAACTTGAATTAGAAATATGCGTTTGATTTTTATATATGAGGGTTTTTGTTAGAAAATTCCACCAAACATTAGAATTTGAGAAAATGGCATTTAAAAATGCAAAAGCGTATACAAATGTAAATATAAAAATCAGTAATCTAAAACTTTTTTTTTTTTTTTTTTGCCAGTTAGAAAGATTAAAAAATTATAAATGTATAAATTTTTGATATCTACCTCGCTATTTCGCGTTCATTCCGTTTTTCTTCTATGTTTCTTGGGGCATTAACTTCTTTACGAACCTACACTTTATTGGCCAGACAAGAGAATCGGGTACATAGTGTTCATTCGCACCAAGTTGTAATTTTTTTTGTTGACTATAAGTCGCCAAATGTAGCAATCTTCTTTATCATTTTCTAATAACCCTAAAAGCGAAAAATGGATGCCTCAAAAACGATAAATCGCCAATATTTTGCCCGAATATTTTGCGGCTTCAAAAACTTCAAGCCAAAACATCATGTTCTCACTTGATAAAAAAGGACTGAGAAACGAATTTCAGACTGTTTTATGAAAAAAGGCTTTCAAACATTAAAAATATTAATTTAAAAAAAAATAGTTTTTTTAACGTAATTAACTACCTTAAAAAATATTTTGCTATGGAAGCAATGTAGATTAAGTTACATAAAATATTTAATTGAGATTTTTAGCGACAATTAATCCCGGTCGGCCAGCTGGGTTACCAGATGCTGCTAGCTATATAAGATAAGAAACAGCTGAATTTATTGTTTCGACTCTAACCAGTGGCCACAAATTAGCATTGGATTGTTGTTTTGAAAACCACGCGCTTCGTGTGACGGTTTTTGTCAGAAATGTTTTTCTTGTGTTGGTTTATCGCCACTTATTTAAAGATGAGGTGAGTTTTGGCTTCGTGACAGATCGGAATGTAGCCGGTTGAAGTCTTATTTATTTGGAGATCTGCCGCGTGTTTTGATGTGTTACATTGTTGAAAGAAAGCGAATAAACGTCTTTCTTTTATGTTACTTCTCTTAATTATTTTCTGAAAATGTAGATTTACAAATCAGTTTGGATAAAATGAAAACATATTGAGTAGATGTGCATTATATTTCGATTTATTTTACGTGCTATCGATAAACTGTTATGATTTATTAAATCTAATCTCGGGTTGACTGACCTCTCATTGGTATATTGTATTGTTTGACAACGGGTTTTAAAACTTTCCGCTCTTTAGCGCATGTGTTAGAATGGGTTTAATTCTTCAAAATAGTGGTGAGAGGAAAGATGAAAGGAGGGGATGTTTACATTTAACAATAAAATAAACTCGGATTACTCGCAAACTGAATTAAAATAATACGAACCGAAACGACACGATATTCACATACACGTGAAAAAAAAATTGAACAAAAAAAGTATCTAATAGGGCGAAAATCAAGGTCGAAGAATTTCGAAAATGCGCTTATCCTTCCACGTCTCTCCCCTTAATGAGATAGAATCGTCGAAAAGTGATGGTCTCAAAACACTGAAACGAATAGTAGAAGTTAAGAATAGGTAAAAATATCATTCGGAATTAAAATATTATTTCTAGTCTTTATATAACCTTTAAATAAAGGTAAATGTATCACTTTTCGTTAAGTAAAGTTTCCGAATCCACCCTTGTAGGCCGCGGTAGCCTGGTGGTAAGGTCTCGACTTTGGAACCGGTGGGTTTCAGGTTCGAGACCCGATTCCACCGAAGAACCGTCGTGTAAGGGGGTCTGTTGCACGTTAAATCCGTCCTGACCAAACGTCCTCCCGCTGGTGTGCTGTGAAGAGGGGGGTGCCAGCTCAGGTGTCGTCCTCGTCATCTGACCGCGTTTCAAAATGACGAGGTCCGTCCCAAAATAGCCCTAGTGTTGCTTCAAACGGGACGTTAATATAACTAAACTAAACCGAATCCACCCTTTATATCTTTGAGACTTTTGTTGATATGTTGGATCTTTCACACCGTGTTATTAATTTTATTATAATCATCTGTTATTAGCTGGCTCATTATAATGTAACATTGATTCCGATTGCTGCTTTGCTTACTGTTTTTCCTAACTCCATCATATACATCCTTATTTTTTAAGCTTCTAAAATACAGTTCTTTAATTATATTTCTCTAAAGCAAATATGTTTATCTTTTTCTAAAGGAAAGGTTAAAAAGAGGAAACTTAATGCAATAACGAAAAAAGCTTTCTTTTATCGTAATGTACGTACTACAGAAAGGTGTGATGTAGTAAAGAACACACCTTTAAGGTTTATGGGGGGGGGGGCGATGGCCTGATGGTAAGGTCTCGGCTTCGGAATCGGAAGATTTCAGGCTCGAGACCCGATTCCTCCGAAAAACCGTCGTGTAGGCGAGTCTAGTGCACGTTAAATCCGTCGGGGCCAAACGTCCTCCCGCTGGTGTGGTGTGGAATTTTGGAGAGCGGTATGCCAGCTCAGGTGTCGTCCTGGTCATCTGACTGCACTTCAAAATAATGAGGTCCGTTCCAAAGTAGCCGTAGAACGAGAAGTTAATATAACTAAAACTTAAGATTTATGGAATAATACTCTATTTGAAGGGTGTGGTTAAAACTGCATGCTGTTTTTAACGACTTGACCTACGAATTTACTAAATTTCATAATTAAATGACACATTGTATTTGAAACACTTATTATTGTTTTAATTCCTATAATAATATAAGGGTGGCATTTGAAATATTAAAGCGTTTTTAAATGATTTTTGCATTTAAATTACTTAATACTTTCACATAATTGCAGATTTAAAATAAGAAATTCAGTAATTCGATGTGTGAGTCAGACTCGTCTTTTTATACGAAGGGATTGACACCATATTTTTTTTTATGATACAATTGCAAACAAAGCAATTCTTTGGAGGTTTGATTGCTGTCTTGAATGTTGAAATGAGCTTTATTGGAGGAAAGGCATTCTCATTATATTAGTTTTAAAATTTATTTACCCGTCATTTAAAACTCATAAAAATATGAGAAAGTTTGAGAAGTGGATGTGGAGATACCTTTTTGGGAACATTTCTCAGCTATAACATTCTATTATAGAAAAATATTTCTGAATTTTGGGGCGAAAAAAAAGTGTTCTGACTTGTAATTTGTTTCGTTTCATTTGCTTTTTCTCTTACTGTTAGCCCAGATCTCCCTTCAGAGGTACGTTGTGGTTGAGTGGCAGAGTTTTTCATGCTTTCGGGTTTGGATGTCCATGAATTCTAAATCAGTTGCGACGAATCGGACGCCCGCCTCCTAATGTGACGTGGAAGTTTGGAGAGAGTAAAAGTGATTCAGACGTGGCTCTTACTATCAGGCCATAGTTGAAAATTACTATGTTACCTTCACAAGAATATCCATCGTGTAATTTTTAAAACGAATGTTAATGTCATTAAGGTGTACGTACACACTTGAAGATTTGTTTTAAATTTTAACTTTAAAAATCCAGTTTTTTCACAGTAGGTCATTAATATATGTTTAAACTCATTTCAGTGAGAAAAAAACCATATTACACTAATTATTAATTAATTAATAAGCTAATTAGCCTATATTTTTGAAACATATCTAAAATTCTAATTTGTACAGACACACAATTCTAGTTGGAAATTATGCCTGATATTAGTCTTCAGGTTTTCTGCGTCAAACAAGTTATAAAAATGTATAGTTTTTTTAAACAATTTTTTCATCAACGATAAATAGAAAAAGCGAGATTTTTTCTGTAATTTTAACTTTTAAACAGCTATTAAAAATTTATTTCTATAAATATAAGTTTGATTGAGGCACAAAACATCCGCTGTTTCATACAGATTATTTTGATATATAAATAACTGTATTTGGTCAATTTCTTGTTGAGTTATGATTGTTTGAATGAAGCAACATAGTGGAAAAATATCATTCTTCATAAAATGAGTTTTAAAAACACCGTAACTAGAGTTTTTAATGAAAGCACCTCGAGAAAAATAATTATAACTGGAGAAATATTTCGAATATTGACAACATCTTGGTATCGTTTGAAATCTAATGCATCGGAAAACATTATTAAGCAATAAAAAAATATATTCGATATTTTGAACGATTTTCGAAGTTTCAGGTGTGTACATACACCTTAAATTCAGCTACCCTCCTTACTACTTTAGTGTTATGTTATCATTATTTAAACAAATTGGTATTCATTTATTTCATTCATCTTTGTTCATGTAAACGCGATCATTCAAAAATTCATTGACTTTAATATATAAAGTTTGATGTGTGATTTTGTAGCTACAACTGTAGTTATGTGTAAAATTTTTATTTCAATCAGTTGAAAAAAATTTCGATTTTCGGATATTATTAACCGCATGCCAGAAAGTAATCGTCAAAAAAGGCCGATGAGGATCACACGATAAATTCAGTGAAAATATTAAAATAATGCCAAAAATTTGTATTCCGTAATTATTATTCGCCAATGCAATGCAAGGCGTTCTCTGAGATAACTCCTTTATTAGAGAGTATGCAAGAAATTTTTTAAGGACTAATCCCGTTTTTGTTTTTCATTTGTTAGGAAATTATTATTTCGATGTTTCCTTACCTTACTGTGATTTCTTTAAATTTAAGATATGCGTGCTTATCATCTAGCGATGGTTGTTCCTTAAACTTTTTATTAGTTTATTCCATCAGCTAACTCGTTCTTTTTGGAGGATTTTCAGCTGTTGAAACATAGGCTGATCTGCCAAGTTACTTACATATTAAATGTTAACTGATTTTATATATAAAAAAAGCATTTCACGTTTTAAAGCATTATTATATTACTGGCGAAAATTCAATTGGTAATCTTTTAACACGTTCAATTGCCATGGAAGTCACCGATGACCAGCTGTATTTGTTGATTTGTTGTCACCAATGACTAACAAAGCTGAGCTTATGAGAAACACATAATTCGAGTAAATATTCATTGGTTTTAAATTTTTCAATATTATAATCGTTACTAAAATGGCGTGAAAAAATTAATGCGATATTGAACATAAATAATTAATTTTTTATGTATATATATGTTTTTGTAAGTTTAAATATTGTGAGCACATGTTGCATCACTAAATTAAATAGTACAAATGAACCTGATTGATTGAAATAGGATGAGAATGGGATTTTTGGCAACAAAGGCCGTTAATCCCTAATGCCAAAAGAGTTCATTCAGTAGATGTTAAAACTGAGATTGGAGAAGGACCCGAAGGTACTGTTTATTAGAAACAGCTTTTTGAATAAAGATCAATCAATATTAAGTTTTGCAAAAAGATTTGACCTATGAGTTGTTATCTGGAACAAAACAAGATATGTTCAATGTTATTTTCATGATTGCAAACTTGGCAGTGAATAAATTAACTTGCTTGTTGTAATTAATATTTCATTAAAATATTCAACTCATAATGGGAAATTCATGTTGATCAGACGGACTGCATGACATTCAACGTGCTAAAGGGAATGTTTTTCCATTGCTGCAGTTAATTTAGCATTAATTAATTATTGTTCGTATTATAATTATCTTTTACAGAACCAAGGTAAGCTTTATTACATTTGCACTAATAATGTCTGGTCTATTCCATGTATTCGCAAAATAAATTAGATCGGTATTTTGTGTTTATACGTAGCGGAAATTTGTAGGTCTCCATAAAAAGGAAAGCGAATAACAAAATCATACGCCAGTAGATCCTACATGTGATCTGTGAAAATAAGAATTTCGCGTTATTTTACTTTTTAAAGTAAAATAAATATTTGTTCGACTAATTGTGAAAATAGAAACAAATACAAATGCGTTGCTGACAAACTTTATCGCATAGTTGAGAGAGGGATTACGGCTCATTGGGGCCGCAGGCCCCACCATCCGTAAATCTAGTAGGTGTGAGCTTTAGGGTGATGGAATTGTTCTTGTTAATCACAGTGCATCATATATGGGTTATTTGTTTTTGAAATAGTGTTTTCCTGAGTGTGAGAAAAAGGGGAAAGGAAAAAAAGGGGGAGAAGTGTTATTTGCCTGCAATTTATATTGCAAGGGCACATCGGGGTGTGTTGTTTTGTCTGCAATTTATATTGCAAGGGCACATCGGGATCTACGTTTATTGGAGGGTTCGTTGATGTCATATGTTGGCAGATTGTTTAAGGTGGGGTTGTCAATATTAATAATATTACCATAAAAATTTTTAGCTTGTTTAAGGATGAATTGATTGATTGGGGGGGATGTTTAGGGCTTTTAATATGTCCACATTTCTAATAAACCATCTTGCATTTGCGATCATTCGTAGAGTTTTGTTTTCTAGGGCAATTATTTTTTGTAGGTTTGTTTTAGCCGTTGCCGTCCAAATTGGAGATGCATATGTAAGTATTGGTCTGAGGTATGCTAAGTAGATAAGAGTTTTGTTGTTAATGGATAGTCCTGAGTTTCTACAGATAAGTGGATATTGTATTCTAAAGGTCAAGTTAAATTTTTCACTAATTTTGTTTATGTGAGATTTGTAATTAAGATTTTTGTCTAGAGTTATACCCAGGTATTTTACTTCTTTTTGCCAATTAATTTCAGTGTTATAGATTTGGATTTTGGGCCAGTTATTTCTATTTTTGAAGAATAATATTGCCTCGGTTTTATCAACGTTAAGTTTTATTTTCCATCTAATGAGCCATTTTTCAAGATTTTTGATATAATTTTGAAGGGGGATTAGAGCTTGTTGAGGGTTTTTACCTTGGGATAATATTGCAGGGTCGTCTGCATAGAGACTTATCATTATGTCTTTTTGTTGAGGGATGTCGTTGAGGTATAGGAGGAAAATAATAGGCGCCAGAATTCCACCTTGGGGTACCCCTGCTCTAAGGTTTCTTTTAGATGAATCAGTTTGGTTAACTTGGACTATGAAGTATCGGTCTGTGAGATAGGATTTGATTATGTCAACTATTGTTTTGGGGAAGTTGTAAGCTATTAATTTATGAATTAGCCCGGGAATCCATACTTTGTCAAATGCTTTTGCTATGTCGAGGAAAATAGCTGCTGTAGGTTTTTTATTTTTGCGACCTTCGTGAAGGAATTCTATCATGCGGAGTAATTGGTGGGTAGTGGATAGTTTTCCTGTAAAGCCAAATTGTTGAGGGATTGAGATGCCTAGATTTTTACTATAGATTAAATATCTGGTTAGGATTAATTTTTCGGAGAGTTTGCTTAGTGTTGGGAGCAGGGATATTGGTCTGTAGTTGACAGGTATAGAGGGGTCTTTGCCAGGTTTCAAAATAGGGATGATTCTGGCTATTTTTCAACATTTAGGGAAGTGCCTGAGCTCCAGAATTTTATTGAGAATTAAGGATAATTTGATTATAATATTGTCTGGTAGTTTTTTGAGCATTTTGTTGGTTATTGCATCCGGGCCTGGAGTTTTATTAATTTTTACTTTTTTGATGAATTCAACTATTTCTGAGGGCATTATTTGGAGATAGTTTGTATCCAGATTTTTGAGTTCATATTCTGCTATTGATTCCGCAACAAGGTTTTCTGTGGTTAGGTCAGTGAGGTTATTTGGGTTGAATTGATCTTCTAGTTGATTTGCGATGAGCTCAGCTTTTTCCGCATTAGTGTGGGCTGGAAGTTTGGTGACTGGGTCCGTTAATTGGGGGATATACGTTCTTTTCCGTTTGAGTTTTTTAGTTGCTCTCCAGAGCGAATTGTCTTGGGGATCAAGCAGTTCATTTTGATGGATATATGTGCTTCTGTTGTAATCTAGAACCGCTGAACGGAATTTTTCTTGGGCTTTATTGTACTGTGTTTTGGAGGCTGGGTCTCTGTTTCTCTGCCACGTCCTTTTTGTTCTGTTTCTTTCTGTTTTTAAATCTCTGATGTTTGGGGGGAGGTAGAGTTTTTCATGAAGTTTCAGAGGTCTAGAGCTGTTATTGTATGCTAGAGTGATATTTGCTGTCAGTTTTTCTATTTCATTTTCTAAGTCGTCGGTATTTTCAATATTTGGAAACTTTATCGCAGTACTTTTACAAACGTAACATTTATATTAATTCGTAGGTTATCGTATTCAAAAAATATTAAATGTTTTCTGTTCTAAAAATGTTCTTGAAGATTAATCAGAATTTTTTTTTTTTTTTTTTTTTTAAGAAGTGTTCTTAAAGACAGTCATAGCTAATAACTGTCAGTAGCTGCGCAATTACTCTTTTTGTAATTCTTGGGTAAATATTTCTAGTATTCATTAAAATAAAAAAACAGAAAGACGTCATTTGTGAAACAATCAAATTCGTGAAAGTTATTGTTTTCGCGAAAAATCTTTTTCTCCTTTAAATAAGCCGAATAAATTCAATCGAATTAAAATAATTGTGTGAGAGAGAATCATCCAATCCGCGTGGGTTGTATTATAAACATCATCTAACTGTAATGCATTATGTATTTTTCTCTTCCTTACCCTTGAAAATTAAAAATGTTCTGCAATGTCACCACGCAACTGCGCGTAAATACGAAGTAAAAGAAGAATCAGGAAGATGTCAACAAAGTAGTTGAATTCGGCCCACGTGACTTCGTTCTCGTTGCCAGATTTCTCGGCGCACAAACAAACGCGAACTGAGTCAAGGTCAGCGATTTATGGACGTTCTGTTTTTGTTGCTAGACTCAACTGTTATCGTTACTTGCTTAAAAAGAATAAAAAGTGTTTTCTTTTAAAATCCCGAAACTGAATACATTGTTCATAGATAAAACGACTTCGAGCTGCTGCTAAAGCTTAATAATAAATATTAAGTGAAGAGGTTGAGAGGTACATGTATGTTCCATGAAAATATTCATTCAACAAACTGCAGTTTACGATGTTTATCGTTTGAAAACAATTAATAATAAAAATAAAAAGTCATGCTCGTAAATGATGTTACGCAACCTTGTGTTACAGAGTGATAAATATGTGCCTGCTTGCAATTTTTTGTTTATGCAAAAAAAAGAAACGGAGAAGCGATAGGACTTCCATCTCCAAGAATCTTTTTATATTTTTTCCATAGTTAAGTATAGGAAAATGGAATAAATTTTCGAATATTGTGGCAATTTTTAAAACGTGTCATGTGGCTAAATCTTTTGTGTCATTGTCTCTTTTATTGTGAAAAATCGATTGCTCTCTGAATGTATTGTGCACATTAAAAAAAAAGTATTAGATCTGTTTTCGAGATTGAAACGTCTCTTTGTTGGTAAGATGTGGAAATTTGAAGGATTAGGTACAGATTTAATTATTGCCATCGACAATCATTTAAAATGATGGAAGATTCAAAAAATAAATATCTTGCAGTCTCAGGAAAAATCTTTCATCTGACATAACTTCCGAGTTATGGCTGTCTCAATTTCGAAAAGTTTGCAATGAGTTTATAGTTTCCTTTCAAGCTGGTTTTTTTTTTTTTTTTTTTTTTTTTTCCCCTTTATGATTCTTGATTTTCTAAAAGTACGAAAGAAATGTTCTATAGTTTTATGATTTTGAATATTTGAATTTGCTTTCCTAGAATTGATGATCTCGTTCTTTATTATTTTTTAAAGTGGTATTTCTGCATGTCTGGATTAGTCGGAATAAAATACTTTGTGGATTTAAAAAAAAAAATGTTAGAAAAGGTTATTTTTGGCGGGTGGACTGTACCAGCTTTTAGCTTGAGATATTTTAGACATCCTGTATAAAAGGCTTTGGGATTGACGTTACAGTTTCCAGTTTTTACTTTCTTCTATACGTAGTATTGAGAAAGTATAACAATCTCCAAAAATTTCTAATTAGAGATTTTGACGAATCTCCACATTTTAAACACCCTTGAGTTCGAAAAATACATTTTTGAAAAATGTCTGTGGCAAAGATAATTCAAAAACGCTTTGATTTGAAATTTGATATGCGGTCTTTATACCAAATTTGTAGATTTTTATCAAATTTTGAACAAAATCCACTTCGAGGAAGTCTGTCTGTCGGGCTGTTCAATTATAAGTTAACAAGATAACTCCAAAACGAAACATAGATAAAACCTTACACATAAAATTAACATCTATAGTGTAGCCATCGATCAAATTTTGAGTCAAATCCAATGGGGTATTGATAGACTATCGGTATGTGCTTTCAAAAACATATAAATGTGTTAAATCAAAGACGCAATGATTTAATAAATTAAATTTAGTATGTAGTTATATGTCAGAATTTTTTTTTTTCTCCATTGGTGGGGAAAAAAGCGTCTAAAATACAAATTCGATTTTAGGATACTATTAACCGCATGCCAAGGATTAATCGCCAAATAACTCGTCAAGTATTAAACTCTATATTTTTAAAAATGCTGTATTCACGCCAATGCTTAATATTTCATAATTAATTACATTATTGTATACCAGTGTCATGCAAAGCGTTCTCTGGGATAACTCCTTTATTAGAGAGTATACGAGAAAGTTTTGGGAAGACCATTCTCGCTGGGGTGTGTGTGTGTGTGTGAGAGAGAGAGAGTGAGAGTGAGAGAGAGAGAGAGAGATTTTTGAGGTAAAAATTGATAAAGGCCACAATGGCATCCATTGATTAGTCAGCATTTAAATTAATTTCTGAAATGCAACTCACACAAGTTCGACGTTCTAATATGTTCAGCAGAATTTTTTTGAACTTGGAACTTGTTTTGGTTATCTTACGTAACTTCCCTACATAATTTTTTTAAAAATAATTACGCTTAATAAGATTGCATTAAACTAACACTAGGTTCTGCATTCTCATGATAGACGCAGTGCGTTTTATTCTGTGGTGTAATGACTTTTTGTCACCTCCCACATGCGGTAGATTCCTAAATTAAACTGTGTTTCGCGTATCACGTACGCATGATTTAATTCCTTTGGTAAATAATCTTTTTTATCCTTTTATAAAAGGTAAATCGAATAATAAAATTTGAAGTCTAGTTTTAATGTTGGCTTAATAGTTTTCTTTTATATATTGTACTGGAAAGTCGGTTGTTATATGATTCATTTGATTTTGTGAAATAAAAATTCTTAGGTAGCATCATTAACTAATAAGGAAAGGGAAAATGTATCGGAACAGTCGAAATAAATAAATAAATTATAATACTCATTGTGTGAAATATAATCTTTTAATTTGGGGAAATTCTTATTTTAATAAAACATTATATATTGCAAAAAACATTGTCCATTTTTTTCCTTACATTTTTCTTATGTTATCTATCCTTTCCTCGGTTTTCATTTCATCAAGCGCGTCAGTAAATAAATTTGAAAATTCACCAGAGATTGTAAATATGGTAGCTGGCTGGAGTGAAATTTAAAAGAAATTAAGGAAGAACTCTGTAAGTATGTCTACAAAATATGCTCAGTGAAGCTAGATTGTGGACTTACAATCAAAATGTGATATCCAGTTATCCAGTGGTACTGGATTGTAGACCATAAAGAGCTAACTTCGAATTACTTTTCCGAGTGCAAAGGGTTAAAATGCGAATGAATCAATATGGTAAATGATGGATACATCGTTTTGCAAATCTAGAGAATCTAAACAAAATTGCAAATATTTCCATTTTTTTCCCCCCTCAGATTTAATTCGCAATCTCAATCAATTGTAGAGCATTCTTTAATCCATTTCTTTTTAGAAAATGATTATTTATTTTTAGCGGAATGCTTTATTTCATAATGCATTTTTAACTGATTCGCATCAAATCTTAATATAACAGTTTTAGTAAATTTCGATATTTTTTTTATATATATTTGACTTTAAGATTTAATTAGTTTGGAATACAAACACTGTGCTAAAGGGGAATTCTAGTAGAAGAACACAATGGCAGAATTCTGGTCGAAAAAGACTTATCCTTTAGTAATAAGAGTTTTCGATAACTGTATAAATGGGCCACTTCAATTGCATTGAATTCGCAGCATACAAAAAAAGTAAATGTATGACCTAATAAATGGTATCTTTTTTTCTTCTTTTAAATTTTATTTTACATATACGCTAAACAGGTGTTTTGTTTTAGACTCGCTTATGTTTGGAACTTTCCATTCTACGCTGATAAAGCGAATCTATTTTTGATAATGAAACATCTCTCTTCCTGTTTCGGCCGCAAGCGTTATCAGAAACTCATTGAAAACGATAGTAACTCGATTGTTGTTTGTATACTATTATTTGTTTTTGCTCCGCAAGTAAAAAGTTTCCCTTATTAGTGAAGTTTTTTGCGATAATGGAGTAAATCTGTCAGATTATTATAGGACAAATGTAACATCTGTAGATGCTACGCTTATCACCTAGGGTTTAAACATATTTTATCTTTCGCTGTATTGTGACGCCACTTCCCTTTTCCTCCGAAATGCGCAGTCAAGTCCAAAATTAAATAAACAGAGCATTTGACGAATACCACGTGAATATCATTTGACTCTATATATCATTGCCTGAGTCGAAACAATCCCCGCACCCTCCTCCTGAGAGAAATCTTAACACTTTGTAATAAAAATTGTCCCCAATTATAGATCTCTCTCCTGCGTTTCTCTCTTTTTTTTTTTCTTTGAAAGTGAATCACTGACCATGCTGCGCGACTTTTCTAGTTTTAGATCTTCGTTACTTAGCAACCAAAAGAATGGATAGTTTTTTTTAGCTAACGAATTAATTATTAAAGCGAAATTGACCTTTTATTTTCTGCAGTTTATTAATGTTAAATATTGCACAAGTTGAGGGAACTGAATTACTGTTCCAGATTTTCCACGCAGCATCTATAGATTTATAATTGCCCATTTTACTTTCTTGTATATGAAGTATAGAGAAAGTATTGTAATCATCGAAAAATTCGGAATCGAGATTTTAACGAATCGCAATGTTTTAGACTTCCCTGGATTCGAGAAACACATTTAAAAAAAAAAATGTCTTATCTGTTCATGACAAAGATTACTCAAATATTACTTTTTGAGCTAGGCGGGGGAAATTTGCTGTATGTTCTTTATTTCAGCTTTGTAGATTTCTATCAAATCTTGAGGAAACCTCAGATGAAGTTTGTATTTCCAACTATTCGAATTTAAATTAACACGATAACTACAAAATAAACCGAGCTAAACGGATAAAATTCGGTACACAGATTTATCATCTATACTGTAAACGCCTATCATATTTTGAACTAAGTCCTACAAGATGATGACCATATGTCGGTATGCACTTTCAGACATATAAACGCGATAATTCAAAAATGCAAATGACGCCAGGTTTTGGTTTCAGTCGTTCAATTCATTTTCTCAAATTTTATCTGTTTAGACTTGAAATTGCGGTATGGCTGCCGCGTTCTTAATGGTATTTCTTCAAATGTTTTCTCCATCGAAATATTCTTGCCGAAATCCAAGATGGCGACTATTTGGCATATGTTTCTCGAACTTGATGACGAAACCATACCGCAAATTTTCTTTACATCTAATTAAAACAAATAATATATCGTAATATTTAACTAAATTTTAAAGATTTTTGCGCGAAAACCCTCATCTGGGGATAAAAATTACATTAGTATGAAAGTTGACCGACTTTAACAATTATATAAATCCATAGCACTGTACAAATGTTTTCCACTTTGTTGTTCACGAAATCCAATGGTGCGTTTACGGTTGAAATTTTTATTTTTTGTTTCTACTGCTGCTGCAGCGCCTTGAAATCGTTCCAGTGTGTATAAACAGTGATGGGAAAATTTATTAGAGAACTATAAATAGGAACCATTAGTATTCCGAATAATGAATACTCTGCAAGGATGTGCTGCTGTTTGGAGCAGCTTTAAGAAAACAAGCCGTCTCCTGACAACATGAATGGGAAGATCCTTTGTTATCTGATTTGTTTCGTTTTCTTTCTTTCATATGTATTAACCCTTTTCACTCTGAAAAGTAATTCGATGCATAATTATTCACCTAATACAAAGGCTTTTTATTACACCAATATATATATATATATATATATATATATATATATGTGATATTTGTTTAAGTTGAATTCCTTTGAAAAATTAATCTACATCTTTTTACCATTTTGTGGGCGTTTTTAACAATCAAAATTGAAAAATAAATAAAGCGGCAAAATGATGCATCATCTTGAACGGTGTGTGAGAGGCGCCATCCGAGTGCAAAGGGTTAAAATCTGTATATCTATCATGAAAAATGTTTCAAGTTGTTGAAAAATATTTTTGTGGTTTTTAGTTTGAAATAAAAGCTGGGATGTTAAATTTCAATTGTGAAATATGCATTCAGATCCGCACATTGGCACATTATGTTTTATTAAGTTTGATTGATTATTATATCTGTTGATTTAAAAATATGATATGCTCTGCAAAAGACTGCTTTTTTTTTTTTTTTTAATCTTTAAAAAGTATTTTCCTGTCGAATTTCTCATGTAATTCCTCATAAAAAATCACTAATAACGTGTGCGATTTTCCTTATAGTTGATACTTATATCCACTTTTATTAAATATAACTCCTTGCACTTTTGGTTTTCGCTTCCTTACCGAGGTCTATAGTTTAATACCAAGTGAAAGGTGGGGGATTAATGCGTTTATGCGAGAAATATTTTGAGAGACCACTCCCACTGCATTCAATACTTAAAAATATACTTTTTTCCCTTAGGTGGTTTTACTATGAAATTTTGATAATGATTTCTAATTGACACGTGTAGTCTTATGACAGGAAAATTTAGGCATCTTTAAAAGAATGTGGTAAACATTAAGGGTCGCTCAGAGCGTGAGAATCTGCTGAAGTGAGCAATTTTATAGAGCACGTGTACAATTAATTAAATAATAAAAGCTAGAATTGGATCAGGAAATAAGAGAACATTTTAGATTGAAGTTAATATTAAATAAGGTATTAATAAGGGCTAAATTAAGATAAAAATTAGGAAATTAATTTAGCTCATATTAACTTCAATCTAAAATGTTCTCTTATTTACTGAGCCCATTCCACTTTTTCTATTTAATTAATTCAACTGAAGCTTTGTAAAAATGCTTAGGTCAGCGGTTCCCACCCTCCGAGTGAGAGGATAAAAAATTAAAAAAAAAAAAAAAAAACTGCTCAGCCAAACACATTCTTTTTAAAAGATACCTAAATCGACACGTGTAAAGAAATCCCTATCAGAATCTCACAGTATATAAACACTGGGAAATATAATTTCTCCGCTTTTTTAAACTTTTCCTTATTTCGCTGTCAATCTCCTGGCTGGTCAATCTATAGGCTGTTCATTCGTCACTCCAACCCCCGCAGTGAAAACTGTGCCAAAGTACAGCATATGCCCTCCCCATGCGCATTTAATTAGTGCATAATCCAAATGACAGTGGATAGATTTCCCTCGCTTCTAATTGCCCCTCAGTCTATTTAAACCAGAGAAAATTAGGATGAATGGATATCAGACTTTCTAAAGTCCATTCTGATCCGTTTTTTAAACCCGTTTACTTCAAATGTTTTCATGATCGTAGTAAGAATAGAATTTGGTTATCGATTTTTTTTTTTTTTCCTCGCTAATTTCCTCTGTAGTAAAAGTTCTGAAATTTTGTACAGTTTGGGGTTCCTGTTGACAATAGAATATTTAATTATAGACATAGAAGCAATAAGAGAAGACTAAATATCTTTTTATAAATATTCTATGTGGTTGTATGTAGATTATTATGATCTGTGCAGGAAGTAACAGGACGAATGTTGTTGGAAACATTTCTTTAATAATCACATTCACACACTAAACAATTACAAACACAAAGACAAGACATTCACGCGCGCGCTTCACAGTTCAACATCACATCTCCTTCTCATTACAATCGCAATGCACTATGGGATGACATATGGGATGGCCCAATCAGGCATCGCCATCTAGTATCCAAAACAGAAGATAAATGTAATGCAACTGCTACATCTATTCTTTTTAAATTCCGAACAAAAATCTAATTATGATTCCCATTTAGTCAAGACTCTTATACTTGTACCTCGCGTTATTACAAATTTTGTTGTAACTTTTCGAATTTCTAGTAAAAGATGCATTTTACTAAAAAAAAAAATTATATTTATTTTGGAAAGCCGCTACTCCATGGGCATGACATGGAATGAGTATCCGGTTTTAGACTATTAAATTTGTCTGCGAATAAGTTGTTTATCCTCTATTCTTTTTAGAATAGATATTTTCTAATTGCATTCACTGTTATTTTCTAAATTAATAGATTTAACCCTTTATAGTTCTCAGGTATATATTCTTACCACCTGTAAAAGATTTTTTATGAGGGCTCAAAAAAGTATTTTAAACTGATAAATAGGGTAATCAGACGCTTAAAATTTGATTGGGCTGCTTTAATAGTTCGGAAATACATTAAGTCTATAGTTAAACATAATTTAAATTCAAAAGTGGTTAAATATGCTTACCACTGTCCGGTCACGATGTAAGGGGTTTCGTCGCGACGTTCAGTTCCAGCGTTTGTCATTAAATTTAAACTCTTGAAAAGGTTTTCAAACATGAAACACCACTGTGTTGTGTTCCTTACGTCTAAGATATATTTTATTATAATTATTTGTTATTGAATTTATTTAATTTAAATCCAACATTTATTTTGATGAAGGAACAAAAACTTTTGATGCAGTTGGAATTTCTTAAAATTCGAAATCTTCCTGTTAATGGTTTTATGCATTTTTTGACTTCATTTTTGAGGTACTGATTATTTCAATATTGTAGTTTATGGAGCTTCAGTTTATTTCGTATAGCATTACATGGCTAAGTTGTTTTTAGTAAAATTGCATCGCATTGCAACGGTTTTATTTTTATGCAATGTAGCAATCCACTCAGCCAACTTAATAAATGCAAAATAAGCTTCAAAGTTGAATGTAAGACATTCTTGAATTTGAATTCCATGATTTCTAACTAAAAACATATTATGCTGTTTTAAATTACCTAAAATTGAGTGGTAAAGCATGCTTACCACTTTCGGTTTTCCCTGAACGATCTCTGTTAAGAATATTTACCACCCCTTGTTTCATAAATTAAATGGTAAATCAAAGAACTTTTGATGTTTTAGTATTGGCATCATCAGTTTATCATGATATAACCCTAAAAACTTTTATTTTTAAATGTCCCAGAATTATGCTCTATAAAAGGATAAAGCTCAAGAGTTGATGAAATAAAATATACACTTTATTTGATGTACATGTAAAACCTAATAAAAATTCACGTTCTTAAATTATGAATCAAAAAAATGTGTTTCATTAATCAATATTTGGTATAGTTATTATTGACATGCTTAAAATTTTTTACACAACTAAAACACTTGCCAGGTTGTTGTTTTTTTCCCTATTGTCTAAAAAGCTTTTATTAAATAATTAGCTTTGAATTAGATATGACATCTTCTGCCGTGCCTTG